>LUCM01002402.1:127922-424586 GCA_008360955.1 Fasciolopsis buskii | reverse complement strand
GACGACCGATGCAGTATGGAATTATTTGTAGGCGTGTAACTCATGGGGAATAGTGGACGGGTACTGCTAGGGAGTCCAGCCGCTAAACAGAAGAACGATTAGGGTTCTCAACCAAAGCCTTTGGTTCTGACAAGAACCTGACCGCAAGGCAGCGGGGAATAGCTGAATGGAAGCCCATCTACTTGCATCAATTATTCTTCCACTCGTTTTTCCGACTGAGCTGCTAACTCAGATCAGCCTCTGACTGGGAGGACCAGGAGATTGCTTGTAAATATCAGGACCAAACGATGTAGGAAGTGCATCGAAAAATCGGTGCGCCATGTTTTGGTTTTAATTTTGAATTATATAATGTTAATAACACAACGTTGTTGGTAGATTTAATGCGCCAACGTTTCCACTACCGTGGGTAGTCTTTCTCAAGGCAATTTTTACAGTCAAAACTTGCTTTGAGAAAGACTACCCACGGTAGTGGAAACGTTGGCGCATTAAATCTACCAACAACGTTGTGTTTTTAACATTATATCATTCACAATTAAGACCAGTAGGCTGCTTCGTCGGGCATGATCCGATCTTCGGATTGAGATACGCCATCCTATATAGCTCGTTGGATCATGGAGGCAAGCAAGCCGTCACACCACGTCAAGGTGCAGTCTCGTTGTGACCTCTGTTGGTTTTTTGGAAGTTCATGAACTGTCAGCCTTGAGGCTACTCAGAATGACGGGGTTCTGCTTAGTTTTCATGTTAGGAACTATATGGAACTTTCAGTGGTTGTTTGTTTTAGCAACGATTGCTTCGGAGAAAGGCAGTTCTGATAGTTTATCCAACATCTATGGAATGAAGAACGCCGTTCAGCTTCTCACCCAGAGATCGTCTTAGGCATTAAATCAATCCAAAGTGAACATTTTCCGCTGCCCACCGTCCGCTTGACGCGGTGTACCTAACAATTTTCGCGGACCTTTCGGTAACTTGGATAAATTTGCCGCAACGGAAGCAGCAATGTTTTAACATCAGCCACAGACAAATGCATTTGGATGGCTGCTTGGTGAACCATAGATTATTTTGAAAGTTCCGGCGCTAAGTTTGTTTTGATCAAATAGGAAGCTGTAGGCAAGAGGACAAGTGACACTGTCCCCAGAAGCTTGACCAAACAACTGTCTTTCTTCGGAGTCTTCTGAGAATGGCACTCCATCAAAAAGTGCATTTTCCATGGCTTTGCACTGGCCTATATGACCAAGATTAGTGCACCGTCTGACTGGATGCATATACATAAGCAATAGTTAATTCATGGTTTCCGTCCCTGAATACCAGACTATCATTAAAAACGCTAATATTTTCCATAAAAGCTGTACGAAACATCTGGCCCATCGTCGCCGGAGGAAAGCAGGCCACCTACTGCATGTATGAAATCTTGGTTTGAAACTTTGTTGACCTCAGAGTTGTCTTAAGTGTGAACAGTGTTAATAGTACGTCATGAAGAATTACCGCTTATTTACTAGATCAATGCATTGTCACGGGCGTCTCATAGTGCTCGAATTCTCGTGCTCGAGCTACTTTTTTCCTAATGCATCTCCAAATGACATGCGTTCAATGACCAAAACCAAAGGGGAACCCTTGTTCAAATTATGAGAACATATGACTTGCTGGAAATCCGTGATGTAATGGAACTTGGGAGTTTGGAGTAGCGTTCACTATTTAAGCTGATGGAGGTTATATTCCAATTACTTCTCATGATAATCGGGTGCAAAATGAAATTTCAGAGTGACCTAAGTCAAATGAGTTCAAGGTAAATGTAAGCAATAATTCACATGATAATTTTGATTCGTACTGAAGCAGGAAGTAATAGAATTGGCAATTTGCACACAAGCTACGCGCAAATATTACGCATAACGCAGAGGAAAAGTCCCATTGAAAAAGTTTTACTTCTCTGAATGTTACGTAACGTAAGCAAAACTCATTGATGTTATTTATAAAGACAGTCGCTACTTCAGTTAACCAAAAATTTACAAAATCAGTGCTGAGCCCAAAGCAGCTCACAGTTAGCGAACGATCACGAGCACGTCACTTGACAAGGTGACTCTCACTATTAGGTCTCACTAAAATAATATAAATTCTTTGTGAACAAAGAGAGCATAAATAACACGTTACAATGACGTATGTACCGTTTATGGATATTTATAAACTTAATTATGAGTTAACTGATTAGTTGTTTAGCCCTAATCCATCAGAGAATAACTGAGGTCATTATAAAAAATCCTTAGTTTTCTTTGTGGTTTGCTTTCGTCGAGGAAGTAAAATAGTGAGAAAAATCAATTTAGGGTTTTATCAACACTTCTTTTGAGACATTGTGCAACACTACGAAACCTTTGAAACCCATTCCCAAGGACTCTTTCGGGGGCGTTTTATTGCCTCCTCTTCTGATAGGTGTTACTTGTTGCAAATATTGCATATTTGGAAACGAACAGACAGACAAGATTTCTATATTTTCGAGAGGCCATAAATGGGGAGTATCTTGACTTTTCATTATTGCACACATTGCACACACCCGATAAGTTGTGTTCTGTGGACATTTGCTGAGGAGTACAAATCAAATCACTTGTTAGCGAGTAACCATAGAATTTGTGAGTTTGTTGCTTAGTGCGATGAGATTTGGGTCTATTTGTGGTAGTTTGTGATTCAAGCCGAATAATCGGTTTACTGTGTTTTGTAATGTGTTATATGAGATATTATCATGCAGTACTACTACACTCCTCTTGTACATACTGGAGGGTTTCAGCCGGCCCCATGTGGACTAGACGGAGGTCACTTGTATCCCAAGAGGATTTCGCTAAGCTATCACTGGGCAAGTCCATCACCGGGATTATCGGGGAGCCACGAGGATCTTCAAGTCTCGGGAAACTATTCTCAGTCTGGCCTTATCACCTTCGATGCTAAGGCAAAGGGTGAATAGAATCTTTCTTTAACCTTGCTAACCAGTGGAGGAAAGACTAGAGGCGTCGACTGATTCCGCTTTTTGCTCACCGATTCTATACACATGCTCAGTTGTAAGTGTGCCCATGTGGTCAGCTTCGTTGAGATCCGTTCGTTGACAGACAACAAGCGACGCCCTTGAACCTGGCTGCCAGTCACAATACATATAGGCTGAATCGTGAACGAAACGGCGGAAATGAGGTTTTCTTTTGTAAACATCAGGATCGGAGGAGTGTGTCGAAAAATCGATGCGACATGTATTGGTTTCAATTGTAAGTGATATAATGTTACTAACAGTGGTGTTGGTAGATTTAGTACGCCAACGTTTCGACTACCGTGGGCAGCCTTTTCCACGTTGGTCGGAACGTTTGCGTATTACATCTGCCAACAGCGCCGTGTTATTAACATTATATCATTCACAATAAAGATTTTATTTTCGTTATTTTCTGTCACTTGTGCCGGTTTCAGATAGCGCCACTCATGGGTCGATCGTCGGACGCCGAGTTGATTGATCACCTACCACCTGTCGGTCTAATCGATCGCCCCATCCTACTGATTCGTTGATACTCGGGGGTTGTGCATATTCCACCATCGTTCCCAGCAGCAGACATTTGGAAAGCGGAGTTTGAAACCGTACGATATGCAACAGCCTAGCTGCCAGGGGTGATGCAGCCACCCACCGATGTGGAACTGGTATAGCCGACGAACCTTGAAGGTTTGCTGGGGCTGATATCTGATCAAACCCCATAAAGACACCTTAGGAGTCACGAAATTGGTCCTCTTTGGTTCGATCAAGATCTGTACTTCAGGCTGAAGCGATATAATCGATCAAAGCGGACTTTCTTGGAACGAACGGCGCCTTGCGGGTCCTACGAAGTCTTACGGAATGTATACACTACATAGGAACTCGTAAGTCATAGGCAACTGGAAGGACCAGTGGGGGCTGTTTGCTTACTTCCGCTGAAGTACCCGAGCTAGAGAGAAGTTCCCGATGTTGGTATTTAGGGGGCCGTCAGCAAAACAGATGCTGAAAAGGTCGAGGTGTTTGTTCTGCAATACTCTTCTGTTTAATGCCAGAAGCGGTTGCCCTTTCCATGTCTGCTCACCGAGGACATAACCGTGTTCTGTCGTCACTGAAGACTCTGAAGACGCCCCAGTCTCCAGGTCCTGACGGCACTCACCATGCAGTTCTGAAAAGTGACGCAAATCATCGCCCTGACACTCGACACTGTTCAGGAATTCTCTGGCAACAGGGAAGTTACCAGCCTCGTGGGAGTCAGCCGTAGTGCATCCCTTGTTCAATTTAGGCTTCCACAACGACCCTACCAACTACTGCTCGGTTAGGTTAACCTAGTTCGCACGCGAAGTAATAGAAATAGTGATAACTACGCATATGCGAAACCATGTGCTTTGCAATGAGCTCCAGTGCTCGGAGAAACACGACGTCTGTCCCCAGAGGTCTTACATCACTAACCTGCTTCTGGCTTGCAGATACCGAGGCTGGTAAAAACCATAAGGTTCTTGTGTTTGTTGATTTCAGCAAAGCCTTCGACAAGATGTCGCATTGTTGGCTATTTTGAGAAATCCTGGGCCCTTGGGGTTACAGGCTTCATGTGCCACTGGATTGCGGATTTCCTTATGGTGTTGAAACTTTTCCGAAGTAGTCTTGCAGCTGAAACCCCAGCCGCATTTTTCCGCTAACGGAGTCTCATAGGGACCAGTCTTGGGTCTTGTGCTCTTCTCGGTTTACGTTAGTGACCCAATATTCCTGTCCGAGTTACCTACTCTCATATGCGCGCAAGACCTGAACATATGACAAACCATTCATTTTCCTGACAGTTTCACTCTTCAAGCTGATCTCGACAAACTGGTGGGGTCGCTTCAAAACCCTCTGATCAACATTTCCGAATGTGCCCACATGACCTTGGGTCGGGTCGATGCTGTCGATGGACACACCCTCTGCGATGCTCCTCTGCGGCCCTTAACGACTGAATGAGATCTTGGCATACTTCTCACTACGTCACTTAAAAATTACAAACAAGCAGACATAGCGTATGCCTCCTAAAAGAACATGGTTTGAGCTATGAGGTCTTTCAATCCTCTGTCTACTATTGCACTCAGGACTCTCTGTGATACCCACTTCCGTCCACGATTGGGGTATGGCGGTCTTGCCGTGTTCTCCTGCGCGTTAACATAGATCAGCAAGATCGGTGCCATGCCATACGGCTCGTCGAGTGACTCTGTTGGATGGACTATAATATTTGGCTTTGGGTTTCGCACATGCTTCCGGTGCGCCACCTGGGACTCCGTCGCGATTTTATCTCCCTGTGCAAGATTCTTCTTCAGACCGCAGCTTCCTGATCAGTTCCCAATCCGTAACTCTGAACGGAAAACTCTAGTGCTGCTCCCTTATTTTCGCTACTAGACAAGCGTGCCTGGGAAAGAGCAAATGACCACTAGGAATATACTGAGTTCCGTTCTGTAGTTAGCGCTACCTCACTTCCAAGCGGTTTCTTTACGCTTAGCATAACTATTTACTTACAAATGGTGGACTGTTTCTTTTTGAAGATTTGTGTCACGTAAAGACATGGCTGATGATATTTGAAAGCCTTCCGTACAAGAAATATTGCTGACCTACCTTTGGCCGACAGAACCCAGGGTCCCCTTCTGGCCAATTAAACAGCCATGGGGGCAACGCGGTAACGTTTTCTAGTGTTGTTAAAACCTGCAGCTTCAGCAGCCAACAGACAATCTCTCACAAATTTGTCGACAGATTTAATCAGTGCTGATCATGCTGCACGGACGTGTACTCCTGACTTAGATTGTTTATATACTACTACTCGATGGGGTCTTTTTTCAGTTTCACGTTATGGTTTGGGCATCTTTAGTTCTCCTACAGTCCAAATTCCTCCTTATCTTCCTGGAATTCTCCTACGATGGGTTCTTCGTCATTAAGTAACAGGAATTCACGGCAGTTAACTGTAAATGATACTTGCTTTTGATTGGTGTCCTGTAGTTTCCTAGTCAGCTTCTATACTTTTGGCCAAGAGCCCTCAAAGCCTGGTTTTGCTCTAAGTGCGGGTTTACTCAGATTTTTATCCTTCGGAGGGTTAAAAATAAAGGGTGCAAGATTCTTAATTATTCCCAAATTTTGCCAGCGCATGTTTTCATAAATATACGCTGTATTACTTTTTGCCCTGTAGTTACAAGGAAACCAGTGACTATTTCTCATTACATGCTTGCCGCATGGATGCAACAGAAAACGCAAGCTCAGAAATTGCTGAAAGGTGTTGACAACTATGAACTCAAAAAATGCAGTAAGTTAGTACAAATAGTTCAATTTAGTACTGGGAGAAACAACGGCGAACTGTCAAAAAATTCTTTAAAAGAAATGCACTAGGACCTAATTCTTTCAAAATGCCCGCTAAGTTTGCAAACTGAGACATTCAGATTGAGCAATTTCAGAGTAGATGTTGACATAATTGAGAAGAATTGCCGTAATTTCAAGTAGGAAGCTGCAACTAAAATTGCGATGGACGGAGGTAACTACTGTCAAAATAAATGGAATTAAAAGAACACGATTTGTACACACGGCATAAGGTTGCATAAATGAAATATTTTTAGGTAAGCTAATGCACACTTTTTCGCCAAAAATCCCAAGTTATGCAATATCTTCCAGGGATTCGAATGTACATAAAGTTTGTCACAACTTTCATTAAAAATATGCATGCAGGATACATCTTTTTGAAAACGTGGCGGGCTGCTGTGCCACCTAAGAGTAGCTTGATTATTCTTTCACATTTACAATGGACTACCTTATTATTTACATTATATCTACAAATATAAATAAATAAATGTTTTGTTCCTTATTCTATGTCGCTCTGTTTTGATGATTTTAATCCTCAGATTGCTTTTATTTTTGCGAAGCAAAAAAATATTTCCGATACCCACTAAAATTTACTTCACGTCACGACGAAATTTTGAGTAGTATAGAGCCATGGAACATCTTAAAAGACTAGGCATAATAACAGGCAACTTCTCGTCATTAATGAAATAGTTCTGGTCGCATGAATTTGGGAGCGATTTGAGTAACGTGTAGGAATTATTTGGCCTTCTTCAGAAGTAATGATAGAGGCAAAAACGTTCTAAAAGAGACTGTCCGTTCCCCAATAAATCCAGAGTGATTCAAAATGCCCCGGCCTTTTCATTCGAAACAACACAAGGTTATTTTGGGAACAATTTTAAACCAAGAAAAACAAGTTTTTATCATGGAACTTTGGTTGTTATTCCGTAGTTTGAGAGCAATGATATAAAAGAAACAAATCACTCCGAGCGGCATTGGTTTCTTTAAGAAAAAACAAAGCTGTTTCAGACATTTAGTAACTGACAAAAGCTGCAGTTATATTATTGTACCTTATTGCAAGACAAAAAAATTAAATTAGCTTTCTCGTGGTGACCTCCAACCTTATAAACATTAGAATTCTGCCTGTAACTTGTGCCGTCCATGCATGCATGTATTATGCACCAGCTTGAAAAAGAGCACTGTGCTAACACAGAAACAAAAATAGAAATTCACGGAAGGTCGACAAAAGAGAGATCATAAAATAACAAACTATGACAAACCAATTGTTTATCTTGTTTTCATCATAGACACTTTGTGGTTTTCTGGTTGTCTTTGGTTTATTTTTAAGGGGAATGAGTTCCACAGACAGACCATACAGCATCCGTGCCATGAACTTCGATTTTAGCCGTATCTCCCAGCATTCCCACTCAATAACAATCCTCTTGGAAGACAGGAAGCACCAATCGAGGCCAAAACCGAAGCTAACTTCTTCACACTTCTACGCCAATTCATAGCCTGGCTGCCGCTTTGCTCCTTCCAGCTTTGCCCATCACGTGAAGAAAGATCACGTAAAGGCAAACGATGCGCAGACATACGTAAAGCGTGTCCAAGCCATCGAAGGCTACATAAAGCGATTAACTCAGCCAGCGGACGACTGTCTGCACCAAACATACCACGATGCACCTTGTCATTGCTCACGGATGCTCCCACCAGGCACGATCAACGCTTCGAATAAATCGGTAGTCGAAAACAGAAAGTAGCCAGGCATCCTGAACACGGATAGGCCAGCTCATGCAACTGCAAAAAAGAATAATACAAACTGAGTCACTCTACACCCTTTCCTTGAGGGGAATCCGGGTGTTATGACTGCTCCACAAGTGTTGCAGTTCCGCGAAATCTGTTCTGGCTCTCGCAGTTTGTGATGCGACCTACTCTCCGATACGTCCGCTAGGTGTGATTAGACTCCCGAGGTACTTGAACCTATTGACAACCTTTAACTGATCTCCATAATGGTGAGTGCAGATACAGGCTCCTGCCACTTTGAAGAAATACCTTGGATTTTAATGGCTCGAAGCACCTACCTTGCCAACATACTTCAACCTTCAAGCGGTCTGACGTGCTTTGACTTGTGTGTACATCGTCACTCAACAAGGCGATATCATGCGTATACTCAAAGTGACATCTCTGTACCCTTGGAGGAGTTCAACTCCGATGTCTAAAGGACCGGATAAAACGTTCCGTGTGACATAGTTGAAAAGAAATGAGAGCAGCATTGCCGTATTCCACGGGAGATGAAGATGGGTCTAACCCAACCTGAGGTTTGACTGTGCAACTTCTTAAGGAGAGACACATTTTTCTGTTACTCCATTCCTGAACAGTGTCGTAGGGAAGCCCTATCAGCAGAGTCAAAGACTTCACGAATGTTCAGGAAAACAATAGTCTTTGGCCTTTAAAAAGTAGAATGATGCCCTAACACTTGTGGGAGGATGATGATTCGATGGACGCATCCATGACCAGGGCGAAACCCGGCCTGTTCCTCATGGTTTTGCCGTTTACACATGTTGTGCAACACGCGAAAATGACGGACGAAAGCAACTCTGAGGCTAGCACAAAGGAATGGATCGAGTTGTGTTTCGTTGTTTCAACTATGATTCTCTCCAAGCAGCACCTGGAAAACACATCAATAAATGTATTCGTTTAGTTTTATTTGTCTAAATTTGTTGCCTAAAAGTAACGGTCATAGTCAGTTGGGCCTTCAGTTGTTGTTGTTTTGTCTGTTGACTACTTAACGTCACTTTTTGCTAAAGGAAGACGAACCTTGAAGAGAGTGCTTTTTATGGTGGTTTCGTTTGCTGTTCATTTTGCAAATCATTTTAGAAATTATCATTTAGAACATGGGAAATTACTGTTGCCGGAATTCCGAAAACATTGATCACCATGTATCCGCAGAGCGTTACGATATCGCGGAGGGCGCGACATACCTACCTGCCCAATATGTGTCCAACGAATCGGATAAGTCCGAACACTTGGAAACTGAGAATTCTTCGGAAGGCTCAAATAAATTTCACCGCGTTCGAGCTCTCTACGGAATGGAAGCGCTAACACCAGACGACTTATCGTTTGTGAAGGGAGATCTATTTCTCGTTAAGAGCAAAGATCTCTCCACATGGATTGAGGCAATTAATCTTAGGACAAATGAAAGAGGATTTATTCCCGGAAACTACGTGTGTCTTGATGATGGTCTTCCAGAAAGCCTGGATGCTTACTATCCCATTGATCGTTTGGATGCAGAGAAAAAATTATTTTTACCGGGCCAGGTAACAGGAACTTACATTGTCAGACCGAGAGCAAGTGAGTCTTTTTTAATATTTCTTACCTGTCATTCAAAACCATCTGTAATGACCTTGTGCGGTGTATTAAATCAACATTGACTGGCGGTTTTCAAGTGGATAAAGGTCTGGTCACCCAAAAGTAATCAAATTTTGAATTCCAGGCGCAACATCGGTCGCTGGTGCTAGGCCGGATTTCGCTGTTACCCGGCTCGTAATCAAGCCTCACCCAATGAGACCTTGTGTGGTTGTTTAGCCCTTTGTTACCGGTCCTCGCTCCGTTTAATGAACCCTAACAACTGTGAGGCCTGTCGTACGCCAAACTCGTCATAAAAATATCATTGCTGGGTTAAACGGATGCCTAAAATTCATCGCCAGTACATTATACATATTCACCGCTTGATACAAGTAACTTTTCTCAAGAGATGGAGGTTTTATTTTGTGTCCCGGGTCCGCAATGAATCAAACAGCGGCGCGCCTTTAGATGTGTTGTATGAAGATGCATCCATCAGAAATAGTTTTTCCTTTAACAAATAGTATTAAATAAAGTTTAATAACAGGTTATAAACAACGATATCAAAATTGTTATGCTTAAGAAACCGATGTCAAATATTACTGACCAGTGAAAAGGTTCTATCCTCACAAACCCCATCGGTCATTTTCGAAAGGAACTGCCCTATATAATTACCGCTGCAAGGTAGGAATCAAAGCCAGTGATTTGAATCAGTACTGTAATCTATTTTTTATTGATTCAGTAAACTTAGCTTGACATCACGCACCAGCTCGCAAACGGAGTGGTTGACTGACTGACCGAATGACTAATTGGCTGATTTTTCTGGCTAATCAACTAGGTCATTCACTCAATGTTTTGTAAGGGGAGATGAAACTTTACTTCCTGACCATGTTAACAGTAACCCGTAGATCTTATTCCTCTCCTATCTATTTATACATCATGGGACTCAGTCCCAGTCCTGCCGAACGCTGGCCCTCGCATGATTTGTTTTCTCGAACGTCGAGCTTACTCATTTGAAAATATCAGCAAAATAATGGGGGATCAATTGGAAAGTTTGTCTGAAAGTACGTTACGAACAAAAGTGATAGTCATCAGTCTTTTAACCTGCTAGGGTGTGCTTTGATTGCACACTATTAACTACTCACGCTGTACTTTGTGCTGAATACTGGGTGCATCAATGGTCAATTATAAATCCACACATTATTGCAGCCATGATGCATATGTCCATGAGGTTATCGCTTTTTTACACGTGACTTTTCACATTGACTAATGACCAATAGCACACTATTTACCTTTCACGTTATCCCCAAAACCAGTCATTCACACTAGTCCATCATGAAGGGAAATCAATTGCAAAGTCATATTGCCACATTTTCAGTTGTCCGCCAGTCGTAAGATGTTTGTTTCCGGCGTAATTCGAATAGTCCCAGTGCCTGTTCATGTTTTTCACTGAACCACTGTTCAGTGACTTAGAAGTCACGGTTTTCGTACCCGATTTCTAATTCAGTAAGAATGGGTCAGTAGTCTGCATGCAATCCAATCAATGGTTTCGATTGCAAGTAGCAAACGTAAATTTTGCCGTGCAATCTAATTTCAGAAGATACTGAATTGACGTTGGTTTGTTTAAATGGGTAGAGGACTAGGTACACCGAGTAATAAGGGATCGAATTGGCAGCATAAAGAAGTCGGTTGTTATTACTGAGCAAAAATTGGCAATTCAGGAAAGGAAGCGCGGTGTGTAGGTACTGCAGACTGACAGATAGAAAGTTCAGATTATGACTACAGCTACTGGATAGATGCATGCCTGATCGAGACACTCACGCAAATACTGTGTGATCTTCGCGTGAAGTGGAAAACCGTAATTCAGTCGTTTAAGATAGATAAGAAATTCGACAAGTTTCGTGTGGAAACAAAGTCTGTATTTAATGTAATACGCAGGATGAAGCAGAGGGGCACAAAACACAGCAACTCTGATCCATAGAATGTGATACCAACAAAAAGGCAGGATGGATTGGTTATTTGGATAGAAAATCTCTAGGCCTTTAGTCTCTGGCTTGATCCGATTGGAAATAGGGCCCAAAATGGAACGATAAAGACATACTGAACACCACGGAATTGAAATAACAATGGAGACTAGAGAGACTAAAACCGCGATGTAATCGGAAGGCGCACGAAGTACAAACTGAATTGGGATGTGTATAAAGCACGTTTCTTGTTGGAATCTAACGTACATATCAAACCTACATTGCATCGATTATCTCCCACTAGGAGTTTAGTGGTTGAGGAGTCTTCAATTTGGGGTAATCCGAAGATTTTGCGTTTATATAACGAAAAGATAAATTCCGATGACTTTTGAACAAGGTGGCTAATGACAATCAGTTGATAACGTCTTTCAGGGTTTCCAACCTCAGTTTGCTTTGCAAATTCTATGCGGCTCAATGAATCGCGGCAGTCAGCAAGTTCGTTGCAAGCTTTCATTGTCTTCAAGTCTTTATTTGAATACCGTTTTACAATTTCAGTATAAAAATCATGTGCCATCGGATAAACGGTCAAGGGGAAAATGAGAAAAGAGAAATAGTGTTGTCAGGTTCGCCACATATAGTATCCTTTTTTAGATACCTCATTCACTCGACTGACATTCCGTCCTACCCATTAGCCGTTCTGTGGAGATTGTGCTAACCATCTGTCCACAAAGAAGCTGCACAATGACATGAATCTATTTATTTCAGCTTCTTTTCAACGTTAGATTAATGCGACGTGTGCAACATTGACAATAATGGTGAATAGTTATAAATAAGCTTATCTTGATTTGCCAATATGTACTCGATTCAATCTCATCGGATATCGTGTTACATGAAAATATCGTTAATTATAATTTGTACGTAAATTCTAGAACTAAATTGATTCGTAAATTGATGAAAGCGTTTCCTAACGAGCTGTTTACTTCAAAGCAGACGATCGCGGGAGACAGTGGGGAAAGTTTTACTAGAACAGACGAAAAAAACAATCTCTTGAATAAAATTCGACACTTACAGTGATAAGTTCCGGACTGCACTAATTGCTGTGTTGCATTACCTAATTTGAATTTTAAAAATTCACTTTTCGCCTTCTTACTTCATATGCGGTGAATTTCTGTGCAAGGATCAACTTCGTAAATACTCTATGAAAGGGATTGTGTTGGAGGACAATTCACGTTTATTCATTGATTCTATTTTAAGAGAAAAAGGTTACTGGTGCTTTGGAAATTAGAAAGTGGGATTCTTTCACAGTTTGACAGTTTAGAACAAAAGGAGGCATCCGGTGATAAGAACGTGTTGAGGATGAGGAACTGTTGATACAAGTTCTAAAGAAAAAAACCAAAGTAGTATCCTCAGAAAAATGACATCAAATGAAGCGATGAATGTGGGGCATTGATTGAAAACTGAGCCTTAAGATATAATCATCGATCAGTCGAATGGCTTTTCGTTGAGCCAGGTCAAAAATGTAGACGGAGCCCCGCCCTACACGTGACTTTTAGTATTCAGGTGCGGAGCAGTTTTGAGTTTCACGTGGCAGTATATGAGCCGGGAGTAAGAGGGCTCTGGTGTGGGTTAGAAAACATAGTTTGAACACAGCACGATAAGCAAGCTGAAGCATAAAGGATGACCAGCATAAAATCATGCTGATAGATAAACCAAGGAAAAGAACAAGTTCTTTGAAATGCATTTTGGTTAAATCAAAGGGTGAATGTGTGGAGAATGAGTGATTTTGCAAAGAAACCGAAAGCATAAATGTTTGGGAATTATTCACTATATTTACTGATTATAGGATCCCCAGTAGTACTGCATTCATGGTCGGATCTTAAAGAAGCACTTGCTGTAGTACAGTTGCGATCGATGTTGGCATTAACATGAGAAAAAGTATAGAAATAAAAGAGACACTGAAGGGTGTCGACACCGGCAAAGGAGTGAGTTGCATCAGAAGTAAAGAAAAGATCGTTAACAAATTAAAGGTATTTGATGGCACAAATATGGAACCTTGGGGAACGTTGTTACTCCATGAAAATAGCTGGAGGCTAGCCTCATCGACTCGGACGAAGATGATTTACGTTCTGAGAAGAATTAATGTTCCTAATACGAGAGCGGAGAAGAATTTGACTGTGGGCAGTTTTTCCAGAAGACTTTCAGACCAGAGTCAGTCAAAGATTTTAGTAGTACTGGACATAAACAGTGGTGACTCTCCGGGCTTAGTCAAAGCAACTAATTAGGAGCTCGGGCGCCCGGAGATCATGAATTCGAGATCCAGGTTGTTGGTTTCACGTTCGAGAAAGCACACAATTATGGTGAAAGAGAAGAGTAAAGGAGTTAGATACGTTGCTAGGTCCTTTCATTCCTCGGCAAGACCACATGCATAGTTGGGCTACTCAGGAGATTTGAGTTTGCCGAGTTTGGCAAAGATCAGTAGTACGGGTAGAATTGCCAGTTCAATCGAGGATACGTGTGGAAAATTAACCGCTTGGGATAGTCTCTTGACCCAGGTAAAACGTTCGTGGCCGAAATGTAAAACTAGTAAGTCAATCACTAGTGGTTGTGCGTGTTCAAATCTCCTAAGGTGGCGAAATGGTATTTGGGGTACTTCACGAACGTGTGCTCATTATTTGGAGATATGAAATTACATGTAATGAATCACAGCTAGTCGGTGAATGGTAAACAAAACAAAAAATGGCAACTAAAAAAGAAAAGTGGGCATTCAGATACACCATCTGAAAATCACTGCTGAAAAAATCCCGATTTTATAATCTGGACGTGGGGGCTTATTGATTAGCGGATTAACAGACACCAACCTTCCACGTAAAAGAAGATTGAAGAGAGTGCTGGGATATTGAAGATCTGTGTTGTCAGATGAGCACGGGATTTGATTTTCGTAGAACTGACTAGTGGTATTAGTAGGAGATTATATGATTCAGGAAACTATTCACCATGTGGTATCGTACAACTGATGGGAATATGCGACGTCTTCCACCTTGGTGAGATTCAAATTCAGACATGGATGCACACCATGCATTTTAATCCCACCGAGGTCGAAAACCTTTCAAATGTGAACCATCCATGCATTTGTCAAATAAGCCAAACCACATTTACTTTTCTACCAGAGTCAGGACAAGATTACAAAATTGGAGAAGCAGATGTGCGAATTCAGTAGTGCAATTCATTTCGCGCATTTCAAGGAAGCGGATGTTTTTTCTGGTTGTTTTGCGAGTAGGTGAGCCACACCATGTGTGATCATGTTTTTCCTGATTCAGCCTGTGAAGAAGAAACCGGCGGCTTTGGTCCTTTGAACCACGTGGGACCTCAATAAAGCAGGCCTGTTAATGAGGGAGACGACAGTAAAGCCGTCTATCACTCTTGACATTGAATTTCATCACCACCTGACGTTTGTTTCCTACGAAGACCAGCGGTACTCATCGATATCGACAAATTTACTGGTGTTCTTTGCTAATAAACCATTATTTTTTTTAATCTTTTGTGAAAATCAGATCCCTGTGACAATGTCACTATGAAAACGGTTTTGGTTTCTATCATATTATTCAGTGGATGGTCACTGTCCGACTGTTATCGTATTCTGTCTTTGAATTGTTACAAGTCTATCTTTTTTCCTGAGTCGGGTGATTTATTTCTTCCAGATGGTCACGTACAGTTTCTCGTCGTGATAAAAACACTTAAAATGAAACGTGGACTGACAATATCACACCGATCGGTGTGGATCTTTCACAAAGTCAGCTCCTCGTGAACCACATTACTGACTAGCAGGATCAAAAGATTTGTTCAGAAGAGTGATGCAGAGTTACAAGGTCAGAAAGTTTGTCATTTACATGAGTGCTGTCCAATCGCCGAGTGGATCGTATTTATAGAAAAAACTTAATTTTACAGCACTCGAATTAAAATTTTTGAGTGGATGTTTGAAGATTCCGAACAACTGTGTCGAAAATAGATGCAATAAGGCCAGAATGTCATGTAGCTGCTCACAAAGTATCTTACTGTAGGTTTTTAAATAGTCGGTGCTGTCCTCCAAGCAATAGGAAGTCCATAACCATATCATTCGTGTCGGCCTATAGTGTCGATACGTTTATCCTAATAGAAGTTTACCGTGGGATCCATTCGTTCGTTGGTAATCTGTTTGAATTTAAGTCAGCATAACAATACCAAATTGATCAGCAGTTAGTTTTCAGTCTGAAAATAAGGATGTCAGCTGTAGACGGTTGTCAATAGAAAAATATAGGAAATTAGAGTCATCAAATTTGAAGTTTTCTTGAATACATTAGCGGTTAGATAAAATCATCAGCATTGTGAATTTAATTCAGCATCCTGGTAGGATTGAAACCATAATTCTTTTACGTGAAAAGTTGTAACAAACAATCAAAGGGGCCAAAACGTTAGCTAAAAACGTTTTCAAACTGGGGTGTCCATAAATCAGGTGAACTTACTATAAGTAACAGCATGGAGAACCTATGCGTGTGACACATTCATCTGTGGTCCGATTTTGGAACTGAGTTTACTTCTCAAGAATTGGGCACATTTGTTATATATCGTAAGTGGACAGGTTTGATACCTAGACTCGATATCAAAGTGGTGATGATCCTAACCTTTCAAGAAACGAAAAGCTGGTTATGCTGCTGCGTTTGACAACATTCTAGTTTCTTGATGTTTCTTCCGATTTGATAAAGTCCTGTACTTCTTGCTGTTTCAATTCTTTAGCAATTTTCTGTTGCGGTAAACAAAAGAAATTTCGTTTCATCCTGTTTGAATTCTGTAGCGACGCGTTGCTGTTGTTTAGCTGTGAAAGGTCACCGATCATTCATTAAGTTTCAATCCTCCTGTGTCCATTGACTTCTCCAGGTGGAGGTGGTTACGCGCTGTCAGTGCTGGTCTCGGACAATCGTTCCAAAGCGGTTAAACATTTCAAAGTTTGTACATCCTCTTCAGGAGCAGGATTCTATCTGTCCCGCTCGAAACCGTTCCCTACAATTATGGCGTTGGTCGAATATTATTCAGGTGCGTTTCAAGATCCGAAAGCATCTCCCTGCTTGACTCACTCACATTGGGTTTGTTTTTCGATGGGCTAACCGGTTCTGGATCAGTACAGACTTTCGATGATCGTGTTCTGATACACTGAACGTTCTGGTGGCCGTACATCGGAAGGAGATTCTTTGCGCATACAGAAGACTCGATTGACATCCACTAATTTGAGGCGGTTGCGGCATCGGTGCGACATCCAGCTATCGATTCAAAGTCGAATATACGCAGCAGCTTTGAGGTCGGTATTTGTCTTCAGCTCCGAAACATGGCTGCTTAGAGCGAAAGATGTGAAGACTTTCGATGCTTGAGCACCGTTGTCCTTGAAATATTGATTAATATGGGGAAATTTTTGTGAATAACTCAAGGGTTAGACTTAAGGGTCTTAGGGCCTAGTTTTTATAAGCAGTACCAAATATGAGCAAGTTAAAATGCTTAGAGTATGTTTTACGCATGTCCACAGAAAAACTGCTTTGCTATATACCTGAGAGCTGTCCAACTTGTGTGCTATTGAGCCATGGCCTGCAAGAGCCATTGGCGGATGAGAGTATCATGCCATTTAGTGTTGATGTTCGATGAGCCGTTGAGAGACCGCCCGGCTAGCGAAAAGGCTAAGAGGTTCGACCCACAACCATTCATTCCGGGTTTTTGTCCCAGTTCAGATGTCGTGGATATGCACTGCTAATAACTACCAACAGCTGTGATCCGCTTCCATGGTTTTCAATGATAAATTGGATTTTAAAATCGGATGACGAATCATCCGGAAAAAATTATTTTGCTTCTCATTCTGATAATGCATTCCTTTGCTGTTCTGTCTGTTAAGGGTCATAGACGATAGGTTATAATAATCGCGATTTCTTAGTCTTTCCTACTGAGCGCTTAAGATCTTTAACAGGTTTCTCTCTGAAATACGTGCGAAGTAACTTGCTCACAATTTTGTCTAGAGAATAATCTGTTTTTTAGTGCTTCATTTCACTTAAGTTTTTTTCTTCCGACCAACAACCTGGATGTTTGACACTCCTGTTTCAGTTGAATTTGATTGCAATCTAACTAAGCAAGATGAGAACACCAAAGTGATCTGATTGCATTGTGTCCTTTGTTAATGCTGTTTACGAAGGAGAAAGCAACAAGATGACGAAGTTAAATTCATGTTGCGCCCCGATTCAAGGAAAACGAATCGTGTTATATACGAATACAAGCGTGAAATTTGCTCGTTGAACACTGACCGATGGTTTAAACTGAACAACGACTACTTGTGTGGCAGTGCTTGAAATTGCCACCTCACAATGGTGGAAAACCTGCTACAACAGAACGGAAGGATCGTCCTATTCGTGGTGACGGTAGAAACCGTGAAATAGACTTTCCTCGGCACATAATCATAATTTAACCAAGATTTTCATGAACTAATTCGTCATGTCATATCAGTGCTCAACTCACCATAAAGAAACCATGGAAGCACTGTACAGCTGTTTTATCCTTGTTGGGAATTATCAGCAGTGCATATTCACCGCGCCCGAACTGGGATGCGAACCCGGGACGAACGATTGTGAGTCGAACGCCTTAGCCATTACGCTACCGGGCAGGCTCTGAACGGTTTTTTGAACTTCACCACATGATGTTGCACCTATCCGTCACTGATTTGCACGCAAACTGTCCGTTAGCTCAGAGCGGTCGACCCCCTACTGATAGATGACTTCTCTGCAGGTAGCCTAAGTACGACGAAGGCTTTGGGTATGACCTACAGAGCTTGATTACTTGGTACACGTTAGTAGTAGGAGATTGAATGTTTTCATGAAATAATTCACCATGTGATGTGATCGCTCAGCTCACCATAATGAAACCATGGAAGCACTGTACAGCTGTTTCATCCTTGTTAGGAATCATCAGCAGTGCATATCCACCGCGCCCGAACTGGGACGCAAACCCAAACAAGGGCGAACGATTCTGAGTCGAAGGCCTTAGCCATTACGCTACCGCTCATATGATGATATCACATGGTGAATTATTTCATGAAAACATTCAATCTCCTACTACTAATACAACCAAGATTTACTGAATACTCAAAATACACAGTTACACAATTCGTGGATCCCTTTATACAACTATTATTTTTGTGGTTTTCGGTGAAAAAATTAACAATTATTACTTGTGATTGCAACTGCCACATTGGAGCTGTAAATTGAACTTGGTGAATTTTGACTCTGGAGTGGTTCAGATATATTTATCCATCGCCGGTCTCTCACTGGACAAAAACAGGCCGAGAAGGCCGATCAAGTATGAAAGCCGTCAAGTCCTTGTGTTGAGTGAGGTGCGCTTACACGCGGCTGTTGTCACACAGGGATGGATCGTCTAACATGTGTTCATATGAAATAAGGACCTCAGAATAATCTACAGTCCAGATACTTTGGCGGAAACCTGAAAATAAAATTAATGACTGGGACTAGAATCCTTTATCGGTACCGTCGAGAATCTGATGTTGTAACCCGTCGGTAAGAGTTGCGGTTGTACGTGAATCGCTGTACTGGCTATAATAGGAAGTAAGCTGGAACTCTCCAGTGAAGTGTTATGGGAGCGTACACTTAAGAAAGTACACGCCTATTCTTTACTGTCTTTACTAAACACGGGAGATGGGGCTTCGTGTAAGGTAGATGTGTTCTTGATAGTTTGCACTAAGCCACTTTGCAGACCACATTTGTGTGTGGTGCAGATTATTTGTATTAACACAAGCCATGCCACGTGTCACTCGCTGCCGTGTTTCATTATTGATTACTAAACAGTTAGGTGATGATAGCTATTCTAACAGCTATTTATCTTTGTTGCTTTACACTATACTCGTCAAATGTCAATACTATAGGTTTACGTGAAATATACAAAATTGCACTACCCATAGCGCTGCAGATAATTCGTTGGAATTGTCCTCGTGCTTGCGATCCGTCCGACTTAGAGGTTTACTTTAGCACCAGTGAAATGGCTTAATGGATCATGAGATGAACAAGTTAAGTTGCCGGAAATAAAAAAGTAACTAGGCTGCAGCCGCGCATGGATTGCTGATGAGAACAACTAACTACTCTTAATCATATTGTTATAGCAAAATCAGGGAAAATGATTAATTTTCTTTCAGGATTGATTGCGCATGCATCGCGTTGAGCTGCGCCTAACGTCATCCAGGATCCTGGTAATATTTTAAAGCACGGTGCCGCTGAATCATTAGATTAACCTATCTCGCTGCTTGCATTGGTTATGTATTCCCCTCTATGGTCAATACTAAAATCCGCATACATTAGTTAATTAATTGTGTCCCATGGGGCGAAAATTTCCAAAATTATATCCACTCTAAACTCAACAGACATGGAACCGAGAATAAATTATTTCATACCTTAAGGTTTACAGCATTTGACAATGACAAGTCTCCATGGTTGCAGTGATCGTTCTTGTAGACTACCCGTAGTGAAAAATTTGCAATCGTACTTTCAACTTATCATAAACAGTAAACTTTATTCCCAAAAATTAACCATTTGGTACTGAATCATTCGGGCACGGGATAGTCAAACGGTCCACCGGGAGTTATCAGTAAACAAACTTTGTTGATAAACAATCATGTTACATAATGTATATGAAGAAACTACACGCACATCACTAACTGGCTTGTTGGGTGTTTTTTGTTACTTTATCCCGCGTTTCGAACATCAAGCCGAGCAACATCTTTCTGTTACACATTGATTTACGGTAAAAGGAGTAAACGCCATGTCATGAACTTTGCCTATTCGAGTGTTAACTACGCACTTGAATTTCAAATCCATAATGGTAATGTATGTGACCATGTTTCGCGTCCATTTGCGAGCAAAAGGGATTACCGTGCACACTGATGCCGATGCTGGTAAGACGGAGTTATGTGAATTTCACCTTGAAACACCGTGATCTCAAATGTTTATTAACGAAAAGATAACTGTTGTTATGCCTAATGGGTGACAAATCTATAGTGAGAAATGATACTGCGCGTATTCAGTTCGATAACAAGTTTCCCAGAAAAACTAAATTTATCACGAATTTAGCTTAGACCCACTCACATGAACGCTTTTGCCGAATTACAAATCATTCCAAATTTTTTGCGTTTGTATCGAAATTAAGTGAACGTTTTCCTAGTTAAAAATCACAATTTTCTGAGCTCTCGTACAGGCGCGGCACTCATCAGAAAAGTGAATCAATTGCCATAACAGAAATCCACATGAGTTTGAATCTGCAGGTGAATCCGCTCGTGCACTTTTATATGGTGTGTTCAACACAAGTTTCATATCAAGTAACATGTGATTAATAACACTTACTTTTTTCCTGCACCAAGGTAATTGATTTATCTCCTGTGTACTCTTGTTTTAATGGAACAAAAAATTTCGGCAAAGTTTCGAATGGGCATGTGAATTAGAGTCGTCAAAATGTTTTAATTTGTCAGATTACCACCCACCTCTAACGGTTTTGGCAAGATATGCGAAAAAAATTGAGGTTTCCGAAGCGTTGTAATATTTGAAGGTTCACTGATGGTTATTATTATCGTTATTGTTATCGTTAGTGTTATTATTGTTTCCTACTTGTCGCATTGTCACGGAAACCGTACAGCAGTTGAATGTAGGGCGCCCAAATAAGCTTGTGTTTAACATTCGCACTGATAATGATTAGAATTTCTCGCCTATTGAAAACGTTGTTATTCGCTGTAAATAATTAATATTAAGCGCCCAGTCACGTAGAACTTACGGACTAACAAATAAACCTAAATCATTTGTACAATGAATTGCAACTTGGTTGGATTAATGGAAAAGAGTTCAACTTATTTTGATTGTGACTGGGTAGGCTGTTGTGATTTCAATTTAGCACAAACCAACAAATATTTCTTTCAAAGTAAGTCATTTGGACATCTGAGAAAGCCCTAACCTTTCACGCTCGGATGAGCCCCGATTGCCTAGGCATGATCGTAGATGGGCGTCTGAAGCTCCGGGTTGGTTACCTGCCCTGTTGATTCTCACCGCATGGTATGCCATTGCCCATTACTGGTTTGCTCGGCCATAGGCCGCTGGCACGAATGTACTCGGCTCCCAACTATAGATGACTTGTCTACAAGTAGCCCATGGTTGACGAAGGCCTACCGATCTTGGATGCAGTATGGTTACGTACAGGCACCGTCATCAAGAATGACGGGAAAATGCCACAAAGTAGGTTATATTGTTTTTATAAAGGGAAATCTTCCATGTAGACATGGTGATAAGAAAGATAAAACAAACATGGAAAATTCCTCTGCTGTGCTTATCACACTGTCACGTCTTTCAAAATTCAAACTCGTTCAGAACGTTGTCCAAGTTCTTCAAATTTAATCTCTCTTTAGATTTCTTTAATGGCTTATTAATTTCAGAAAGTCCTCAACTCCATCATTCTGATAAATCCTTGGCTGATTCCAGTATATGCCTCGTACTCGCTTTGGTATTGCTCAACAATATGGTCTTTGTAGAAGAAACCAAGTACGTCATCTTGAGTGAATTTTTACAAATAGACTAATAAATCATGAGGTGAATTTTCCAGCATTCCAGTTGTTAGCTCACCTTAGTCGAACGGGATCCATTCACACCCAGAATGAAGTTCGCATTCTGAATCATGTAAAGTGCCTTTGAAGAAATCGTTACTATCATCGAGATACACCATTATTTTGGTCTAAACCACAGGGCAGCAGAATGAGCTGAAGGTCACGTAACCCACTAGAGACCTCTGACTGGTTGTTCATTTTTTACGCCCTTCGGATGTCCACTACACCCCTCCACCACAGGTGCTAGATTGCACACAGTCGTATTCTCCATACGCTGTCTCGGATTGGTTTGGAATTCGGGTTTAGTCATCTCCCGTAGACTGGTCGCCAAATGCCATTCAACTTGGTTGAAGGGGGTAGGCATTCGGCTTCGACCCCCACACCTCAGTGGGAACATCTCCACGATAAGGCAATGCGGAGTATTTCATCAGTTGAGGTTATTTAAGACTCACGGTCACTTGGGTGTATTTCAAGAGACGTTCGGGGTTAGTAGCTTATTCGGCGTTTGAGACACCCACCGCAGACCATGCTGAGGCATTGAGAGGCAAACGACTCATAAGAGGGCTAGTATTCTTGTCATTCCACGTCTGCTTTGTGAAAGTGTAGCTAACAGCCAGAAGTATACCTCTCTTTTTTAATTATCCGCTATTGGTTGTCTTTTCATTGAATTTTGAAAAAGCGACAGTGGTGATTATAGTATTGTACTGTATTGGACCTTTGCATACACAGGTGTTCCCATTTCAGTCAAAAAGGATGCATTTGTCATCACATTAAAATAGAGAGGGAGGAAAGTCGGAGCTAGATAAAGCATTTAAAGTTACGAGAGATTGAGTTGAAAGTCAGTCATGACCTTCTTCCTATTGATGAGAATTGGGACTAGGTAGGGTACAGTCTGGGTCCTCTTGATATTTTCTTTTATCTTTTTCTTTTACTTCCTTTATTATTGAAATAACAACAATTTTTCAGAAAGAGGTCCCCGGCCAACAGAGGGCTGCCAAGTGGGGAAGTGGGAGCATTCGAACCCGCGACATTCACGCCCAAACGCGGCGACCTTATCCACTTGGCCACCGCCGGTGAGTATGGAATAGAAGGCAGAACATGTCCTGACATGAGAACAGCATTTAGAAAGATCGTTTTTCGGAGATGGGGCATATCTGAAAGATATTCATGTGCAAGTTCTTCACACACGTATAGGTGCATATCACACAGTTCTTTCAGTGATATGTAAGACACCACTTATGTTTAAGAAGCCACGACGAAAGGTTGTGAAGGCTTTCTTTAATAAACCATCAAAAAAGATGAACGAACAATAGCGAGCGGGAAAAACGCACTGATAAACAAATAGGTAAATAGTGTTTTGTTTAACCTGGAGATATTCCAGTCTTTTCATGTAAAACGATAGTCTCCTAAGGTCCTATGCACACTTCGAAATGTGAGAGCACCACCTCAAGTTTTTATCAACGTTAACCCCTAGGTAATTGACAAAATCTGTTCTAATGAGAGGTTTACTGTGAATGCAATAAGTTCCAGTTCAGTAAGCCGACTGAACAAGTGAGCGGATATTCAGTTTATTTTGACTAATTGAGGTTTAAACCGGAGCGAATAGATAAATCAGGAATAAGGGACAAGTTATTGGAAAAGTTGGGGATATCTTCAGTTCCAGATACAGACAGACAGAGAACAACGTCATCCGCATATTTGAGTAATTGACTAGAGGAACTGCCATGTGGGTCACTGAGGTATGTTGAAAACAAATAAGAAGGGAGGAAAGCTCGTTGAAGGACTCTAGAATTATTTACCAACGCGGTACATTTGTTTCTACCCAGACTTGTGCACTGAGTTCTGTTGATGAAATAGTCTGATAGCTGTGCCAAGAAGCGATGGGACAATCAGACTGTCCTAGTTTCGAAGAAGGAAAGACTATGGGACAGAGTCGAATGCGGAGAACAAATCTAAGAAAACGCATCAGACAAACTTGGCAGGTGTATTCAAGGATTTGGTGATATTATGAATCAGGAAATCCACAGCATACAAAATGAACCTGTTTGATTTGCAAGCAAGCTGAAAGGGCCCATCGGGCACACTAAAAGAAGAAGTCGGGCGGCCCAGGACGGCGCGTTCCGTTAGTTTAAGACTGCGCGATGTTGGAGACGGGACGAAAAACATTTGGGTGGAATAGTTGAATCATTAGATTTGGGGATGGGCACAATGGTTACTGGTCTCCATCAATCCGGAATGGAATGTTTGCATAAGGAGTTATTAAGAAGGGAAGTAAATGCTTCGGTGAGTGAAGCCGCACCGTACTTTAGGAGAAGTGAAGACATACTAGCAGGACCTATGTCTATGGTTATTTTGGTTAAGTGAAGGAGTTTAAATACTACTTCCTTAGAAAAGGGTGTTGCATCGGTGCATCCATGCACTAGCCTTGGAACTGTGGTGTCATTACGTGGATAAATAAACGTTCATTTGATACCTTCCACATGTGCAGTTCAGCTTACTGATTTCGTTTTTCCACCTGGAAGCCAGGTTCCTTATCATATGCATCTGCTGTTGCAGCTGGTCAGAAGATGACTTGCATACGGCAGTTCCATTCTTTTTGTTTCCTCCGATATCACTAATGAAAAGTATTTGACTTTCTGGGGATCCTGTATTTTGTAGAAATTTTTCTTTCGTTCACTTGACGCTCTCAGTATGGGTGTGTGCGTCATAAGGCGGTCGTTTCAGAAAAAAATTGATTCTAAGGGAAAATAAAGAATAAAAAATTATATTGAATGTTTTCCCAAAATGCTGACAAAAAAAACTGCTTTCTACATTCACAGATGACCTGTTCTTTCACATATAGGGTAAATACACGGGCTTCAAGTCCTAACTGGAGTGCATCTTGTGTTCACAGGGGCTGTTTATTGTTAGCAAACCGGATAAGCCGCTGAGTAACAGTAAAGCGTCTCTAACCGAGAAAAACTGTGACATTTTGCAAGAAAAGATCTGAAGAAGTTAGTAACTTTTGTAGAACAGCTTTGTACGTAATCCATGAGTGTCAAGAAGGCTTGTTTGGATGTCTTTCTGACGGCAATCGAAGTTTTCTTTAAACTAGTTATTTATATTGTAACCATATCAATGTTCTTCTAAAACTGTCAGCGAAAAAAGAACACGTCCCGTGCAAGCTAACCGTACCGTGCCCGCGACAGTATAATCCACCGCTACAATTCCGTGATTTCGAAGTTGATCGGAGCAAAATTTCCCGAGGCAGACTTTTGGGTAACGGTGAATTCGGCGAGGTTTACGAGGGTACGTGGAACAAACAACTCAAAGTGGCGATCAAATACCGACTAGCCACTATGGACCGGGATGCGTTTATCAACGAGGCCAAAATTATGCATAAGTTACATCACGATCGTTTGGTCCAATTGATGGGTGTATGTACACATCCTGTGGACCAACCCCTTATGATTATCACGGAACTAATGGCCAAAGGTTCTCTGCTGAACTTCCTCAAATCTGACGAAGGGCAAAATCTGACTACCAAAGATCACGTGTTGATGATTACACAGGTGAGTTTGTTTGATACTGTTTCTTTGCGAAGTCCTCCACAGCGGGACTCGATCACCATAAGTAAAACCCATGGGGAATATTTCCAAAAGATCCTTCGCTCACTGGTGGAGCTGCCTTGATCTGTGGTTAACGGGTTTACATCTTGAATGGGGTCACATTGGATGCCTAACCACAGTGCTCTAGCCATTCATAGGTACGGGTCACATAAACGAATATCTGTCGCTGTTTTGTGGTTAATTATTAGAAGTAGGCAAGTATGAATATTTTGCTTATATTCGACTTCAACTAAAAATAGGATGTAGATTTTCCGGTGACTGAACACACAAAGAATTGTTCTATACAGGTTCTCAGCCATTATTTGGAGTAAATAGTCATTTATTCAAGGGTTATTTTTTCGTGAAACGTTAGGAACATTCATAAGTACGTAATTATATTCAACTGATTACTAGTAGAAATTATATATATGTAGGCATCTTAGGTGTGTTTGGTACACAGCCGTTGATTACTCGCCTACAATTAGCCTATCGAGGAGAAAAATTATTAGCATAAAATTCCCTTTGAACCACTCACTTGTTTTAGTGATCAGAAAGTGGATAATATCTGATTGTTGAAAATGTTTTCCCCAGAACTGTGAGCTATTTGTGAAGTTCTGTTCTTCCGAATTTTGACGACTGTTAAACTTGCATTGTTGCATTATCCTGTTGGTTGCTACCTTGGAATACCAACTACTCAAAGCAAAGCAGAGCAAAAGATATTGGATAGAACAAGTTGGAATTACTTGTAATTTAGAAATATTTCTAATGTCAGAAAACGACTAGCTGTTTCTTTTAGCCATATTGCCTTTGTCCTCAGCCGCTGCACGACTGAATCTTGCCGGTCCTTACACGGCAGCTTAAATGAACCTACAACCAAAAGCCCACTGGTTAAGGTGTTCAGACCCTTCCACCACTTCACCCAATGACCACCTAGGTCTGTCTTGCAACTAACACCTGCTTCAGAGGAAAGAGTTTAATGAATGCGAAGATTCGTGGTTAGGTGCAACATGTGTCCCAAGCACTGTACCGTACGCAAGTTTAGTGTCTCTTCAGAACATTGAACCCTAGATTCCAGTATCACACGTCCAAACTCTGAGATTCGAAGGGACTTTTCCCATTATGACCTAGAAGTGCCATAAAGGCGCCGACGTTCAGACACATGCAGTATTTGCACATATTTCGTCCGTGCCTTTCGTAATTCTCAGTTTGTATATCATGAGCAATCTGAGAGCTACAGTTCGACCTTTGATCTATAACCAAATTTCACGCGGACACGAGTTTTCTTTACGTTGGCAGGATTCATTCTGGTCTCCTGAATATGCGGCGATGTTTAATTCACTGTACAACCACCTAGTAAGCTGTAGTTGCCGAAACAAACTTCATTCAACACTCACTCCGAAAGAACAAGGCTCTGGGTGAATATTGTCTTACAGAGGTACTCTGCAATTCCGACGTAACATTGTGATTTGCGATGGAATCATTTTCGATATATGTTAATCAAGAAAGATTGAGTTTATAAATCATTGACTAGTAAGGGTATTTTGACATCTTCAGTGGCAATATAAATCCGTTCATCAGGCTGTTCATTCGAGTGATGGCATTCATTCAGGTGCGGTTTTGATATCTTTCAGTTCACTAAGTGTTTTGATCCTGCACGGATTTTAGAGTTGCTATATTTCAAATACAGGTTAGGTCCAATCGTGCATATTCGCTTTTCTGGTTTGGCTTACTGACTCTACTTCCGGCGCTTGAAACTATGCTATTGGTACAATCATCTTTTAATGCACTAACCGTAAGCTGTTTGCGCATCACAAACCTATAAAAATGTTGCAAGACTACTGTTTGAAATTTTGAAGGGGAGTACAGTGGGTGTGGGTCTCGAAGTATGAGCGACGCAATCAAAATTCCTTGATGATTAACAGTGTCTTTGAGGTTTCAAATCGGTAAATTCATCTTTTTTCAACTTAACTGAGGGTTTGATAAACTCATGATTTTCCTCACATTTCATCTTCACATTTACTCTTATTGCAAACATGGTTTTGAGAGGGTATAGGTTCCCGTTTCACATTTCTTGACTCTTTGAGCTAGCCCTAGGCGTACATGATTTTGTAGTCAAAATCAATCCAATCGAATGGAAGACGAGTTTTCCCTTCAGCAGAGCAAACGGTCGCAGTGTCACATTCGCTTTGTGGGTCACAATCCCCGTACCATAGTCCTTTGTACGGTCTGTTACAATCGCAGCGAAGAGTTCACTTTAACTACATCAGCTTATATAACAGTCATGTCACATAACGACTGGTGTACTTTTCTTTAAGAGTGAGGCTCACAATAAACTATCACAATTTTGAAGTCTGTGAACTCAAAATTCCCCCGAGGTCTAGCAGAATCCGTTGAACCAAACAAAAGAAAAGCCTGCTAATTAACAATAACATTTATCAGTTTTTGGCAAATCCAAGCCTGCTGTCTGATTGTAAGTTCAGCCCCCACCTCCATGTGCAGATTAAGGCTTTGTTCTGTTCAGCAGATCCGTCTACTTTTTTATCCGGAAACCAAAATCTATTGTCAATGGCACAAAGTGCAGAACACAAGGCTTTTTCCGAATAGCTGATTCACCAAGAAGAACGCCAAGTGCTCAGTTGTGTTGCCTTTGTCAAGGCAGTTAGTTAATGCTGAACATTCACTAGCAGAAGTTTAGTCGTCGTTTGATATCAAACATCCATTTTTTTCGTCTTCGTTTTCCTACGCATGCTGTGAGTTGCCATATTCACATCCATGTTACAATCAGTCACAGGGTGTCAGTGAACAAAGGCCTGAGCATAAAAACAGCCTCACGCGACTGCCTACCAGCGAGGCCTGTGGCTAACCGTAGGCAAATTTTGTTTGCAAGCCCACTTTGTTTGGTAGTGTCCCGATCATATTCCGGTATTTGCAGTAATTTTTTTCACTCCGAGATTTCCAGTGTTTTCTCATTCTTGTCTCTGTTCACACATTTCTTTCCCTCTTGTATAGGATGACGAATTAGCACTGTTGGTAGTCAACGTGGCTGACCCGATGCAGTGTAAGTTGCGCACAGGTTCCACTTACACGAGAACATTTGATGGCCGTTAGGTGGATGCTCACATAGACTCCGGTTTAGCGGATCTAAGTATTTCACAAACAGAAACGTTTTCAAAGTAACTGATAGACTGTTGAACAGTGAACTAATGAAGCCTCGTTAGTTGGTCAGAGATGCGCGTCTGAGTGGTCCCAGTCTAACAGTGGACCGATGGTTGCTGAATGGTCAGTTTCACAGGGCCGGGACCATAAATATAAACTGTATAAGTGAAGAAGCAGTTCATGTTCGCGCAGGCTCGTGAATGACATACATATTCGAAGGGATATTTACATTAAAAGTAAAACATTATTGGTGAACGAAGCACCTTAATTTCGGGAACTATATAGGCTCAGATTCGAGCTCATCGATCAAAACTGAAATAATACTTGTATAACTGTAATCAATGCATACCGAAATGCAGTATATTGTGTCCTATTGAATAGACTTTACCGTACAATAAATAATGTCACATTTCAGTCGAAAAAATTTGAGGGTGAAAATGAAATGAGAAAAAAATAAACAAATAAAGTAAAAAATACACTCATCGCCTCATAAAAAATATAAAAGAACTCATCGGGGAATAATCCTAGCAGTCTGATAAGTTCTTTGTCATTTTCTGCCTCGAAGGTTAAACGACTTCAAAATTCGCCTATTAATGACGCATGTATCGAGCATCTGTGATTTACAGGTTTGATCGATGACGCCAGAATATGCGCACTATCCTTACACCGCTAGCGGTCTCTAATCAGTTTGTTAAATGGTTCGCTTGTTTTTTTGTCATCGGTTCACTACTTGCCTGCTCTTGTCTGTCTGCTTCATATCAGTCACAAGTGAAGTGGTGTATTAAATAGTTTTACCAAATGCTTTTTGATTACTCTTGATGAATCAGATGAATGTCTACTTTCCACCATTTTTTAGTAGAGAATGAGCCGGTGAACATTTGCTCACGTTCTATTCTGTCCAGAATACGATACTGAAGTTGTCTGTAGTGGTAAATGAATAATAAGCTTGGTCAATCTGTGGAGCACATTGCTGCACTGCTTGCTTCTAGGTAGTTTATTATATATTGATTTTCGATGGCATGAACAACACAGAGTAAACGAGTCTATCACCATCAAATGTTTTTGGAATTTTCGTATATTTCCTTATGACCATAGATTCGACTGGTCACATGACAGCTTAGAGGGCCAAATCGAGAAGTTCAGAATTCGTTAAATATCTCTTTTTGGTTTTATACCTAAATAATCCTTTTATTTTCAAAACGACCGTGTTACGTTACTGTCTTATTTGGAGATCCAGAAGAGCCGTTACCGTATTCCCCCGATTTACGCAGCTGACCTAACTGAGAGGCACACACGCACGCACAGGCATACACGGGTAAACGCACACATGCGCTGACATGTATACATACAGAATTACGTGTTGTCATCCTTGGCCTTAGTTGTTGATTAACCTTGAGATAGTCCCACGTGCGGCTTCTGTCACTTGTTCGCTCGTGCGGTTCAATTCAGCTCACTTTGGGCAGCCATTAACCTTGCACCAGTGTTGTGGTTATGAATGTTGCCTCACAGCACCATTTATTCAAACAGAAAAAGAATGGTGGGATAATAAAAGATCGATTAGATAACAATGAGTTTAAAAGTCATATAGAAGAAGAAAGGTTTCAAATGCAAAAATACCACTGACCGAGACACTGAGCCATATCACCCACTATTTTCAACCGCTGTTTCGGAGGATTTCGTGGATCCCAACCCGGTAGTTCGACTGCGTCTACACGAGCCAGCCCACTGGTTAAAGCTTTCCTACTTTTTACCCATGTCTTCGACTGAGCATCCCAAACCATCCAATCACTACCTGATTCGATGAACAGAGTACAACGAGGCACTTTCTCGCATCTTCAATTTCCTTTTTCGCTGTTCCTTATGTCTAGCCGCATGAACATTTTCGAGCATACCTCAACCTTAACACTGGTACACACCCCAAACACTTATCAACCTTAAATCCATATAGTTTTTGCTCCGTACGGTAGTGCTATGAATTGCAAGGAATCCGGATGAGCGCTTCAATATTTGACACTGATGGAGGCCACAAAGCCCATAGATTTAATATTTCGCGATAGGCGGCGGAGTGGCAACAAGAAACTGACTGATGCCTTTTTCGGTCTTGTTGATACACTTTGAACAAAGTTATGCAGGTTTCCATTCGATCTGAATGTGGCTCACTTTTCTAGCTGGCAAGCATGAACTTTTGTCTATGTATGCAATATGGCTGCGACGTGGACGTAATTAGTTTACCACTCATAACTGCTCACAGTTTAAGGGCGGAACCCTTTCAGACCTCCCCCTTATTCAGGTAGCAATCGAAAATACTTTTGACAGTTGTTGCTGAACGACGCGTGAAAAACTGTCATTTCATCCCTGATATCGGGTATCAAAATTGCATTACTACAATCCTTGTGTATGTGTACCGATGAGGCAAACTTCTCATATAATCAATGAATCAATATGTTGGAGGATTTTCACAGTTCACGTAAAGACCAAATCAGTTGAATTAGTGTTGCACCTTTCAAGATGCCTTAGAAAATCAAGATTTGATTAATTACGAGTGACGGCAGCGGAATAAAGTCGTTGTCAGTCCACAGAGTAATGGGTGTCGACAACCTACGTAAATTTGCCTGTTAAATGCAGTGCATGAAGGGATATATATAATCAGAAGTACGGTTACTTGGTGCAATGCATATATACATATATATATATATTTATATGTATATATGCATATATGCATTGCACCATTAGCCGTACTTCTGGCAGCTCGTTCTTCTTCTGTCACTAAAACAGGGAATCAGAGATGCGCAGTTTAATGACTGCTGCCGTTGCAAATGGAAATCTCTCCCAATTGATTTTTTGTAATTAATTGCCACCAACTACTGGTGAGACCTATATGGCCTAAAAATTTTTCAATTATAAAATTCTGCCCTGATCTTTTAGATTCATCTACATAGGGCAACTATTCGCTATAAGAACGTTTAGTCAAAGTAGCTATCGTTTACGAATTTAATTCAGGATATACCCTAACAATGTTTCCACCAGGTTTGTGAAATTTTTATTTCCTCTCAGGCTTTTATTTCCATATTTAGTTAAGTTTCCGTCGGCATCCACATAGTATAGTTGATAGTCAAATGTAATGGATGGAATTTGCAAGTATTTTCGTGGCATTTGCTGATGCTTTGACATAGCCTGTATATGCTAAGGCTATGTAAATGATTTTATTAACGTGTGATGCCTCACTTCCTGAATTAGTTACTCCCATTATTGATAGGAGTATTTGATGAACCAGTAAACTGCATGTGAACATTTCATTTGATACCGCTGTTACATCGGTTGCCCAACTCGTCTAATGAATATCCCTTCCGTTGGACCATGGAGGTTTAAACGTCATTGTCGAATAATGGTTTATCTCTCGCTTTTCTTTCGATAACTATCTTGCTAACCAATCGCTTACAATTCAAATCGTTTCTTCATCATATGTAAAATTGGGGACCATCCACAAGTGCTGACGAACTGCTTCCCCATGATCATTCGAACATCCACTGCAAATTTGGCAATCGTAGTCATTGTATAATATGTCAGCGAACACCTTACCATAAACCCACCCTCTGAAAACAATATATAGTGAAGTGAACAAAACGAGATCAGGTAAACGCTTACTTTTAAAAGTTGCGCTTAAGTACAGTATATAAAACGTGAAACAGTGCCTGAAGAAATTTTTCACAGTGCAGTGATTGGTTTTACCAGAAGCCATCTCGACGGTAAACAGATGTGACCATGGATTTCAGGGAGACCTCGTCGTTTTTATTTGTCCTTATTTAATGTTTGTATTTACGGAGGTCATTGGTTCTAGCAGAGATGAACCGATGGATTTTGGGTACAGATGCCGAGGATCAAATGTTGAATGAAAGTAACTTTCGCAGTTGCGGGTGCTCACATCTGGACGCTTTTGGATAGACCTGGGACACTTGATGAGTAACCAGATTGACTGCACTATCTGATTTAACTAAGGCGCGGAGAGACAACTAGTTTTTACCCGGACTCAGCATGGCTGGTCAAGTTTGAATGGTGTCCCGTTTATTTAGGCGAATGAATAGAACTCCATGGCTACGGTTAGTATCGAAGATTTGTCCTTTTTCCTCGGATTTACCAGTTGTGTCCTTGAAAAAGCACATTAATTATTCTGCATTTAAAGCAGGACTTGGGTTTGAGCTGAAGCCCCTAAAGAGCGTTTTTGATGGAAAACCATTCGTGAAATCATGATCAATGGATAGATGCTTCCATTCTGCTATCAGAATTCATATTCTGTCTCATGGATAAACAATGTTTTCCCAGATTTTGTAGTTTGGGTATCTATTACTTCGGAGAATAGTAGTGAAAAAAATTATTCTCCTCTCGCAACATTTCTAGTCAACGGATATTACCTTATTTTGGAACGAAACATTCATTCGTTTCATCAGTACAAATTTGTGGACCTTGATATAATGTTCCATGCACATTTTCTTCCCTGTAGACAAAATCGGACGCTTCCATCGTCTGTTCTAGTTAATAGTAAATCCACAAACTTATTTTGCTTCTGTAAATTTACTCCTCTTGACATGGAGCCGGAAGTTCATTCAGAATTCCCATTCTTCGGCAGCAATCGGACAGGTGGTCATTGGTTAACGTTTCAGAAAATGAATTCTACGACTCTTTTGTGCATTGCCTCTCTACTAGAGCAGCTTAAATTTGGAATACAGTACTTCGTTAGATGATAAAGAATAACCACGTTAGTTAGGTGAAAACTTAATGGGCTGAGTTAATTCATGAACGTGTAGATAAGCTGCTGCTATGTTGAAGTTTCCGGAGTTTGTGCTTGCGGTGGTCTTTCTCCGGAGTACATCGCAAAATGAGTTTTTCAGGAATGTGGAAATTGCCTTTTACCCAGACGGTAAATTGGGGATAGGCAGACGATTTTAGGGTTCTGAATGAAGACCCAGGTAAGTAGCAAGTTTTCCCCTATCATTTGAACGACACTGTACGTATGTTATGGAAATATTTCGTGCCTTCAAAGCGCAAAACACTGTTGCAGAACTGAGTTAGTTCGAAACTAAACGCTCTACTTGTAGAGTCGGGTGGAGTATATTAGGTCTATTATCTGGGCATTTTTACTTCACAGGCGGTCATATATCGGCCGGCATTTACCAATGAGACATCAATGTAGTCGGCGCGACGTCTGGAAATCAACAAAAGGTCCCGTTTTCATTGCAATGGTGAGTTTGGCCTTGCTTTACGGTTCCTAAACATGGTCGCTGCAAACGGAAGATGTGCGAAGGCTGTGCGGTTGAACATCGGTGTCTTTGTATTGTGGGTAGAGTATGGCAGGAGGATTTCGTTAGCACTACTGAAGTCATGCGCATGAGATTGGGTTGTAGAACTCAAACAGTCAAACAGGCACAGTATTTGAATACAGTAGGGTGATTGCATCAGTCGTTACACCAGCCCATAGACCGACCGTCTCGGTTCCCCCTGTACTCCGAGGGCGATAATGCTCGGAAGATGGGTCAAGGTGAGCAGGCCTTTACGTGGTGAAAGGATATGACAGCCTTAGTTGATTGACCGTCCCGAGTGAGATTGCCGAGTTTGAGTCCGTGAGATCCATTAAGACGACTGTTGGGAAGTTAGGCGATATGACTAAATGCCCTAATAAGTAGCTTTTTCATTCGAAACATTTTTCCACTGTAATCCTTTTCTCTTATCACTTTTTTAGGTTTTCTTTCATTATTCTGTGCTGTTAAGTAACTAAAAGACCTGGGCACATTTGTGCAAGGTTAGTGATTATACATCCTGAGCTGAACTGATTTTTATGGGATGTGCGCATTCTGATCTCTATTTTGGTGCGCCGACAGAGTGGAGTTCAGCCAAAATAAGGGCTTTAGGGATTCACTGCCTACCATCCTTTTGTTTTTAGGTGCTGCTTTTGAATTGGATCTAAAGAAATATGTTCAGCTTCTAAATAAACTTTTCTTCAACCTGTATTTTTCCGTTACCAGTCGAAAACGTGCTAATGTACTATGTGGTGATTTCGACGACCAGCTTATAAGTGATCAACGATATGACGTCAAACGAAAGCATCCGTTTACCTGATACGTTCATATTTATAATGTCATCCTAAATGTGAGATGTGAGTTTGAGATTATGTGAGCATAATTTTTCCCTGAAAACGTTTTTAAGGCGGGTTTACCTGGCAACAAGACAAGACAAAGAACTGGGTATTGACTAGATGGGATGAGTAGGTTCCCCTAAGTTGTAGATTTTTGTTTAGCGTATGGCTACGGGATATATAAACCTGAAGGTCTTATTCGTTTGTGTTTTTCGCCTCAACTAGAATAATCCTGTTTAAGCCTTTGTGAAAGGCCATGTTTTGCCTAGTCTCTTTCTCATCTGGGTTGGCCTAAATCGGTTCACATCAGTTACAATCGTCAGTAGGTTGTCCATATCATCTCTATTCATTATTATAGTCTAGCCACCCCTACAATGACACACAATGAATTTGCTGTTGCTCTGCTACCCGTCTCTGTTGGTGACTGTTAGTTATTTTTAGGCCAACTTTTCGGTAAGTCACTCATGGCAAAGGGCGACTTGAATGCTCTACTGCTCATCCCCCAGTTAACTGATAATCCTTGCGGTTAATGGAACATTATTTTTTCTTTGAACTTCCTCAAAAACAGTTTATCCATTGCTTTTGTGAACCCGGAATGAGGACCTAAAGACAGGTTCGCGGTCGAAATGTTAATCGAATTCATGTCTGAAAAATTACCAGATTGTCTTCCGGATGGTCAGGCATAATGCACTGTGATAACTGGTAATTTAGCCTGCTTTATAACTCGGAGTTTTTTCACTTTGTGGCTAAATCAATACCAATGTTTAATACGTTTGAATTCCAAGGTAAACCATTCAAAACATCCGTCGTTAAAATGTACTCCGTTCCGGGAATGGAATTTGAAAACGTTCATTTGGCAGTGGTCAATTTAGAGATTAAGTAGAACGGTAAATTTTACGACGGGGCAACGTTTTTTTCACATAATACGGATTTAACAGTTGCATTTGACATAGTCACACATAGATTCGAAGCAAATAATTTGACCTGGAACATTCTGCGTGTACACGGACGCGATTATTTGTGGTAGTCTCAATTAATTGAACCCATACGTAGGACTATCAAGGTCAGAAATTTTATACCTTGGGCAGCATGAGAAAATGCCAGTTAGTAATTATAGAGGATAGTATATTCTCCCAGTCCTAACTGTTGTCCTGATGAGAATGAAAAAAGGAGAATTTGGAGAGTAAAAAGGTGAACGCCAGCGAAGGACATGGTGCGACTGGCAAAGTTCTTTTACAACCCTATGCGGTTTCATTTGCGTATTCCACAGTGCGTCTTCGAATTTAACATGAAAAAATGGTGGATATTTTTCTTTTAATATCATCTCTAGCTCGCTGTCGACGTTATTCTTAGTGTGGGCGGACAGAAACCTGCTCAGATCTTGGGCTTAGTCGCGCAGGAATTACTGGACTTCATCACTAAGACCTAATAAATCAGTTGTGTTGATGATTTTAGGTATTAGGTGATGCAATAAATCGTATCAGTCACTATTACGACAGGACTCCATGTATTTCCCCTGAAAATGTCCGTCTCTACTGTTTTGCTCGTTGTACGTAGTTGTTTTGCCCTGGGGAAAGCAGTTGGTTAACGACCACGGAATGACAAGCGAGGTCAGTGGTTGTTGGGGCTGATAGGAAACTGATCGGTTGTCTGTGAATTTGGCATGACAGCAATAAAGTACACATTTTTCAGTGTCGATTCTGTGTAAATGGAGACTCCCAGTTATTAATCACCACCTGCTCTCGTTTGCTGTTAGATTTCAGATGGGATGAAATATCTTGAATCGCAGTTTTTCATACATCGGGATCTTCGAGCAGCAAACGTTCTGGTCGACAGAGACAATTCGGTTAAAGTAGCAGATTTTGGACTGGCACGACTACTCCAGAACGATATGGTTTACAATTCCAGTAAGTGATCGATTTGGTTGTTATTCTGTTTTTTCCTTGCCTTCCCAAATCATCATTTTATATTTGAAGCTACGGAAAACAAAGTGAGCATATTTCAGCTCAGTTTAAACTGTCTTCAAGAGAATTAAACTTCTGGTTTCTGTTTAGACGACGTCCGTAGTATTGAACATATATGATGGACTACATATGATATAGTGATAATGTTCCTCTTCGGGCACTAGAGCTAGTGAATTCATGTGCATTCTGTTGTTGTGAGTGAAAGCAATTCTGCAGCACGCGCAAAAGCTTTAGGTGGCTGGTAAAAATATGAGTAATTGCAAGTTTGATTTGTCCGTCGAACGATTTATCATAAAGCATCTAAGTAAAACTCGGTAGTAAAAACCATGAAACGACTGTGCAGTTGTTTTGTTTTTGTTGTCACGCTCGAGCTGAGCTGTAAAGCTAGGATGACCAATTACGGGCCAAACGTCATGCCGATTGGGTTATTAGGGTTTTATCTCAGTGACTTATTGAAGGTCATGTGGCCTTAATATCATTGATTGCAATATTTCTCTCCATAATCCTTGAAAACCCCTCTAACACGCTGGAAAATAAGTTATTTGCGTCACTATAGATGTGCACATGTGAGTGTTGGTGCTCGATAAGGCGTATTCCTTACCTTGTGCCCTTGATCGTGTGTTTACCATGTAGCCTTGGCATGCAGCCGGGATTTTGTATTTCAGAATTCTTTCATTCCCTATTTTAGGAAATGGTTAGTTAGTCTCATGCTCAGGTAGTTGCATCAGATTGCTATGGGGATACACCAGCCGTTCTTGATCTACAATATTCATTATTTCACTCGTGTCAGATTGTAGAATCCGTTGGTGAAACGTAAACATTCCACGACAGAATTTGCGTGGCTGCGACGGCTCACTGCTCAACGCCAGGCTTCCGTGTTTTCCAAGTGATGATTTATGCAATGGTCAAGCAGGAAATGTGAACAGGCTTGAACGTTTTCCTGGGATCAGGTGGTTGACACAAGTTGAAATTAGAGTGCCTGTCAACCTGAGTAGAGAAAAAGGCTTAGCAAGATTTTAATTTTGTGCATGCAATAGTAAACGGTTGTTTATCCAACAGGAAGCTTGGCAGTGGTATGTTTTTCAATATTGGACTGGTGATTGAGTTATACGTCCGACGACCTCCAAAACTACAGGATTTTAATTGTGCTGCAACGGAGCTTTTCTGAAATCAGCGATGCGTTAACATCAATTGGAGCACCCTTGAACCAGGATTTATGGTCACTTTCAGTTGTCACAGTCACTTGAAAACCGTTTATTCTAGGTGACCTCGCATTTTCAAAAAAACGTAATACTTTGGCTTAATGTTGGTTTTCGTGCAAACACTGCGATGTTCACAGTATTCTCAGCAATTTTGATAATTGGTTGTTGTTGAAGCTCAGATGAAAAGAATTCTTAAATTTGCAGTCGCAGTGTTTTTCGTTGCTAGTAGAGATAACATCTTCGATGCGTTACCATGATGAAACAATGGGTCTTGATGGTCCGTAGAAATCTGTGTAGAGGACTTGATCCTAAGGTTTTAGTTTTGATTGTAAGTAGTATCGAATACGGATGTCAAAACAAAATCTCGCCAGAAGCACACAGCCGGCTTCGCGGTTGTTGCCGCTCGTCAAGTGTATGTACCTGGTACTTTCTTACTGAATCGTCCCTACACTTGCACATTCCGATATTGGTTTTTGCACCAGAATCTAATTTGAATCATTAGGTGTGTGCGTAGATGGTGAGTGCATTCATGAACCACAAGGACAAATTGCAGTACTGCGTACAATTAAAGCTAAAAAAGGTCATGGTTGGACAAAAGGAAACTGACATAATGAATGCTCCATGAATTAGCGATCCAGACGTTGGAAGAATAAAATCAAACAACTGGGGACAAGACTTTGGAAAGGCCGACATACGTGTTGCTTTGATATTGGCTATGAAGGGCTGAGAAAGCGATATCCGTAAAGAAGTAAAAAACAGTTGAATATAGGTGGCAGTTGGTGATCATGATGATAACTATGGGTCCTCAGTCAAGCGGAGTACTTTTTACCAGACCGGCAGGAGAAGAGAAGAATTAGAGTATAAGTTGTATGACACGTTCCTGCATCATGACATGATTTTACTTATCTTATAGTTGAGTTGAACGCCCAATAAGGAGTTTAACGTGGATCGAAATATCGGTCACCCGTACAATAAAAGAATTGGAAAGGAATATGCACGTATAAAGACCCATGTTTGTAAAGCATTGCTGGAAGCTTAGAGGCTTTGCGCATCTTGGGTATGGTGAGCAGGCTAAACGAGAGCTGATGTTTAGTGTAGGGTAAAAATGTTTTCAGAAACTTTGGGAAATCGGTTTTCTGAGCACCGGTGTACAGACCTTTCTCAGAGCTACAGTTATGGGTGTATAAAGCTAGAGCAAGGCGTTTTTGGATTATATTTTGTGTTCGATTTTTGTGTGACTGGAGGTGGAGTATGGAGTATTATTGCCACGGTGATTTGGAGGAAATCGGCAGTTGGATACAGCAATATCGGTTAACGAAAGAAAACAAATATATCAACCGCATACGTTCGTAAATGTACAATGCAGAGCGTCTTCCAAAAGAAGTATCTATTAAGTGTAGACTTTTAGATTATTTATCCAATATCAAATCTAAAGAGTAGGCTTTGTCCGTTGCCTAATCAGTCCCTTGGGCATCCCTGATTCAGTGTGGATGAGCGACGTTCCATTAAAAGATAAGCTGAGAAATTCAGTTTTGCAAAAGTAAATATTTCTAACGTCGGCCATTCCGTGGGTTTGTTAAGTCTGGTTCAGACCGATTGTGAGATCTGATTCACCCACGGAGATACGTTGCTGAATATCTTCATGGCACCCAAATAATTTTTCCGGGAACCCTCAGAATTACAAATCCGCCAAGCCTTATCTAGAACTAGACAATAATAATGAGATATTCTACTCTGAACAAATTCTTTAATAGACGTGCCGTTTGAAATACTACTGTTATTTCATACGGTGCTATCCGCGATAAACCGGGACTCGCTCGACAGTCCATTGGAAGTAATCTTTTTAAATGTTTCACTAAAAAGGTAAGTTACAAATGCTTTGTAGCATACTACTACTTTCTAATTTTAAGTAGCGAGAAGCTTGAGTCGTCCATAAAAATATTTATCAAGCAATCGGGGTGCATGATGTGCGGGTCACATTTCTCGACTTACATAAAGACGCCAAGTATGATCAGATAATCGGATTACCCGAAGTACCTCAGACCGGAGTAGACCAAGCGGATAGGGTCGTGGGCGTGAGGGATGCGGGTTTGAATCCTCCCGCCGCTGGTCTACTTCCCCACTTGGCAGCCCACTGTTGGCCGCTACATTGCCGGTAGCACAGACTGTTTGGAATGCATCGATATTGGAACAAAGTGACAAGCAATGAAATCGCATGAATGAGATATTTTCGTAGGTTTTTCCGTCTCCGAAATGAACAATGAAAACAAGTGAATCATTAACAGCAGAACGGAAGTCATTCTTGGAATTTTAAAGTAAAAAAATGTAATCCCTATCTTCGGTTAGTGTGAAAATGTTAGAGATTGTTCTACTTTGTGCATGATTTGGTAGTTTTTGCATCAGTGCGACTCCTCTTACTTAAGAACACTGAGCCTTCAGAAGTTTTGTGGATTATTTTTTCACAGTCGTTGTTGTGGTAGCATATTTTACTCAGTGTCTCAAGTTCGTATTTATTCGTGGTTTTGTTGCAAACCTATGCGAGGAAAAAATCCGTTTGAAGTACATTTCTAGCTTCTCCCGGAAGTAACATTCCTTGGTTAATACTAGTGATTATCCGGTGTTTCGTGAATCACGGGTCTACAAATTTTAAATCCTCAGTCACATTCTTCTTTTTTCACTAAAAACAACAAACAAAAGCGATCTCCAATGCTCTGATTTCTGTTGACACTTTAAGCAACAGTTTCATGATAACTCTTGGGGTTCGCTTGCAATTTATATTCAACAGTGTACGCTTGTGTATGTATTTGTTGGTCATAGGCCGAAGTGTTTTCCCCATCGAAAACCGGTGATCTCATTCCTTCCCTCTTGCTTTCCAGCCACCAAATTCCCGGTGAAATGGACTGCACCGGAAGCCATGCAGGAGCCACACATATTCAGTATCAAGTCTGATGTTTGGTCGTTCGGTGTGGTGATGTATGAAATAGTGTCGCCAGGGCATACAGTTTACGAGGGTAAGTACATTTATCTGCAAAACAGAGAGATTGCTGTTTGGACAGTGAAATAACTGCTTTGGAGTTCGAATGACCGGGCATGTTAGATCACTAAGAGGCTTTATTTATGCTTTGGTGCCGTGGGACTGTCGGATCTTCACCGCAGTAAGCCCATGAATACAAACCACAACTTCCTGTTTCTCGTACAAGAAGTGGCGGTTGTTGCTGACAGATCTATGCACACCCAATGCTTGACACTGTACATGTTTCCTCTTGTAACACTTATCCGGCTGATTAGAATTCACGGCTCATGTAAACTGAACAGACGCCAGCTGGAACGCATATCATCGGTGATTAATGTATGCCTGCCTTAACTGTAGCTTTAACGTCCCAACACGTACATAAACTGACAGTCACAGATGACGACAAGTTTAGCACAGTGATGATACCTTGCACATAGCCAAAAATAAGGGTGGCAATAAACCAAGGAATGGAACATCATGCTTTAATCCAACTTCACGTTTGCTTGCTAAAGATTTTTGATGTTCGGTATAAATAAGCTTAACGTTCATCAAGTTGGAGTAAAGAGATGAGCGAGAAAAAAGGGCGACTATTTTTATCGTCTATGATGGAGAATATTTTGCGTATAGTAGCTCTGGAAGCATCCATACATAGGATGGGGAAACAAACCGTACGAGAAGCAAGGAATACGGGACTGTCCAAGAGTACTTTACCGCCGGGCCCCAAGGCTTACTGCTTGGAAACCTGAATATGTGTGCTAAGTTATAAAGGATGCAGGTCTGCAGTAAATTTTGACGAAAAATTGATGGGATTGAATTAGTTTGCAGTGCACCTTCTGACTAACGTTTTCCGTGCAGTAACGTCCGTAAGAATCTCAAACCTGTAGGAGTTGCTTCCCTCACACCGACGACACTATCCTGAATGTCACATACCAGAAATGCTGACCACACGAAGTCGCATACTGCCGGTACCTCTGAATATGATCTTTATTTAGTTGTTTCTTGCCGGTCAAGTCACCGAATGCACAATTACCCAGCAGGGATTAATGTCGTGGTTGGCGCATCATGTGTAACATGTATATACACATATGCTCACATATAAATATGTTAGTGTATTGATGGCGATTCCTAATAAGGAGGGAAAAATGTACGGGGCTTTCGTTGCTTCCACGATGATCTAGACGTTGGTTTGGAATCATTTGCCGAATAACTGAATCGATTGAACGGTGAACTAGATAAACGTCTAAAGGTTTGGGGAAACAGACGGGAATTTCGGGTTACTTTTTTACTAGATATTGGGTTTCACTATACGGCATATATGACCAAATGTAACTCCGTATTTCCTTACATCTAGTGTGTATAACAACGTCTGGAAATAAATTCGAAAAAAACTGAACGAATTGACTTGCGATTCCTGTGACTGACTTAGAAGACAGCTTTGCTAATCTTGCTGTCATCTGAGTGAATGACAGTAACGCATCTCCATCACTTTCCGTACGTATTTTGCCGTGATTCTGTGGCCAGAGAGTGAATAAATTGAACTGCGTGTAGATGTTGGAACATTAGACACCCTAGAAATGATGTTTTTTAAAAAATCTTTTAATTAAGTTCCATGGAAAGAATTCGACTTCACAGTTCTCGGGTAAGACTGTTTACATTATCTTTTCGAGGACGGTCAACTCATTTACTGAGATTTTGATGCATGGAATTCACGTGCTGACTCTCTTTTTCGGAATCAGGATCTAGCTGAAAAGTGGCATATAAAGCTCAGTTGTTGCGTAATATCTGTGTGTGCTCGAACTCCACCGGAACAGATAGATCAGTTCTAGCTCCATTGTATGAAAGTCGATTATAGTCTCTAATTTCTGATTTCTGGGTGTTTAAAATTCGTGAGTAGTTTTAGCTACATCGTTGTTGTACCTGACCACAAAGTTATCTAGTGGTGTTTGAATTCTTCCCCGTTACTACAAGCCACAGTTTCTTTCCGTGGAGAATGGCATCTGCGTGACCAGTTAAAGTTGAGTGAATATGTTGTCAGAAACTTTAAGCATTATATCAGTAAAAACTTAGTGATCGTGGAAGTTTTATTTTACCTACTGCGGCCTTTTCCATGTCCGAATTAATTGATAAACTGATTTATTCTGCATCACACGATTCTTCGTAACTATAATGATGGCGTTCTGCACTGGTCTTTTGAGCGTGAAACATGTCGTTTCTGTCCGTGTCGGATCATTTTAACCGATATCCCCGAGTGAGATACCAAGCTACGTGGTTTCACAGCGTCATGCCGTTTAGAAACCCCTTTGAGTTCTCTGCTGTCGTATTACTTGTTCCATTTATTTTACTACCCGATTGAAAACTAACGCTTCACTAAATCTTCGTTATTTCTGGCATGGCCTGCCAGAATTACCTTGAGATTTTACTGACTGTTAGTTACGTGATTGTGTAAATCTGAATACCTCCACTCACCTGAAAGAAGCCTGGTATTGATTGTCGGTGCAGGCACAAACTTGTGTCACACAAGTGCCTGTGTCCTATACATTTTTGTGCTCAGTTGCATGCTAAAAATTTTAATCGGTGTGTAATTGGTCAATCTAACTAGATCATTGTTCCGCTGATGGCAAGACGTCCAATGCGCCTTGCCAGTCACCAGCAACTTGCAAAGTCCAATCCCAAGAAGTCTGTTGCAGGGTGCACGTCTTTGCGATGAAATGTCTTGGGCATGTTTTGTTGACAAATCCAAAATATTAGAGTTTTGCCTACGGCCGTTTCACAATTAGTTGCGGTGGGAAAAACTGCTCTGCATTACATTAATGAAATAATCCGCAAATTCCCTGAAACCTCCAAATACCGGGATCTGTTTTTTCTACTAACATTGATGTTTACTTGATGAAAAACAAGGCAACTTCTCTCATAAACTTCAAACAGATAGCAAACAACGGTATCAATTTGCTATGCAATCCGGGGAAACTCACCTTCTCATAATTTCGGTCGATTTCATCTTTGTTTGCCCACTGCGTATACGGAAATCATTGCCCCTAGACGGAATCGAACCCCGATCTTATGCCTACCGGGGAAATGGTCTACTTCAGGTGCTTGATATTTGACTGAATTGTCCGTTATTTAAAATATTGTTTTTTCTTGCATTAAATTAGGAGACCTGAGACAAAAAAAACCCCTTTGATGGCTAACTAGTAAGGAGCAGTGCATAAAGAATACCGTTGCGTTTTCAGACGCTTGGAATTTACGGAGGAGCCACTTTCCCGGGTGACAGATGTAGCAATATAAAGCATTGTTATAACGCGCTAGTTATTCGCCTCAAGCTGAGACCTGTGTTGATTTGTAAAACGTTATTCTTGTTTGCTCATTAGCCGCAAGAAAGCGAGACGAACTTGCTAAAGAAAAAATTTTAACTGAAAATTTGACAGGTCATGGATAAATTCACAATGGAATATGTGCACATTCCAACTGTCAGCTTGCATTTTAGTTGCACTTCGATTTCGATCATCGACACCGTCCGTAAAATACCCTCCATTTCACTCTTCAGTCCTTCCAAGATAATACGGTGAACTGAGGAACTGAAGTAATCGATTACGATCGTAGCAACCCTTAATGGTCTTTTTCCAGATGAAATTTTCCGGGTCATGCGGTCGATGGTGAATTTTGGTCGACCTCATTCGGTCAAAAGGTGCATTGCGAACTAGAATTATATTGGTTATCTTGCATCGGTTATGCATATTTCGTCCATATTCTGGCCTTTTTAAACGGCATCTGTTGTATGGTTTCGGAAATAAACAAGCGAGTAGAGGAAGGATTTTGTTTTCTGTTGGTTTCACATGTAATTGGCAACTTTCTATCTTCGTTTCCTTTTTCCGTTTATTCGAGTGGGAATACAGTTTCAATGATTACAGATTGTCCGTGATGATGGTAGCGAATTACCCGCAAATATACAGTCAAATTCGGTACATGGCGGTTAACGTAATGACAGTGATTTAGAATTCAAATTTTCTTTAATTCAAAATTCGATCCATACATGAATTCGCTTCTTGTGACGATCGTTTTTCTCTCCAAGCAGATTCTACTAAGAATCAACTCGTTCTGTTCGAATTATTCATTGTTTACTTTGTTCATTCTGATTGCACAATAATCTGAAGGAGGTGAGGATAGGGCATTTTGTGAACCGTTCGTGGTCGTACAACCCAAATATCATCCGTCTGCGACTATATTGAGCTTTATCAGGGGCACGACTGTCACTCAGATGCCGCTAACTCACCGGATTCACTTGGACTTTTTCGATCCGACTTTCGGGCTCCCCGCGATGATGCAGTGAACTCACATGAGCTCAGTATTAGAAGAATCGGTTACTTCGCTTTGAGGAATGGATAATCATACCCGTCTTAAGTACAAATTACGTCCCCAAAGTCAATAAAATATGGAGAAACCATGTCTCATCATGCATTTATAAATGCCTTTCTAATTCGCAGACACTGAATATATCAGTCGAAAAAGTTTCCACAGCAACCTCTAACATTTTTCATTATCCAAAGACTTCACACTTCAATCCTTGACATTTTTGTCAGACAGGGTTAGATCACACTACCATTACAGTCAGTTAATTGTGGATGGTTCTACTATTTGCAATAATTTTAATTCCTTTAGGTTATACGTCACGAGGTTTTGGGAAAAAGCTGTCATTTGCGTTCGTCGGAATCGTTGGATATAAGTCTGACGTGTCGCATGGACTCGTAGTTTCGATAGTATTCACAAGAGATCTAATCAATCGATTTCGAGTTCATGCAATATAAAGTTTATAACTATCAACAGTGCCTCGATATGATGTGAATGAATTCCAAGAAATATTTTCTTTGGATTTTCTTTTGTGTGCTTTACGCGCACCCATGAAATACCTGTGCCGATGCAATAATTATTTATCGATTCCTCCCGATGATTCCAAATGAGAAACGGTGCTTGTACTTTGATTAGGTGAACGTGTCGATAACGTACTGATAGGCTAATTCATCGAATAGAGTGAACGCCCACTTTAGCTTTGAAAGCGAGGGTAATGGGCTGTAAATTTTTATTTATACTTTTTTAAACCGGTGACAATGCACATCTTCTAAGCTGGATTTGGGGCTTGCAACTGAAGATGGACTGCAACTTGTCAAGTTTGTAAGCTGCTCACAAACGTTGCCAACTCTTCAATGTTATTTGAACGCTAAATTTCCATTTTGAATCGCTTTTACAAAGGACTTTGTACCAGTTACCACACTTTACCCATTCGCTGCTTTCGTAGGACGCATCAGTGCAAAGATGTAATCTCATTAAAATCCCCATACACAAAATAGGCAGTTATTTATTTTTTTCATATTCTAGTGAAAAAAGTAAGACGGGGTTTGCAATAGAACCGCGATCTCTGGTGGTCAGTTGAACCGCACCAACGTCGATTAGTTCGATAAACATACTTGAACCAAGGTGAAAAAACCTCAATTTTGGGCAATCGTAGTGCCAGTGAATTTCTCAGTCTCCTACACCGTCTAACTGCTTGTAAGTTAGGGTTCGCGGTGTTAATAGGGAAAAGCCTGGTAAGTTAAAAAGTTTGTCACAGCTGTCCCGAAACGCCCTACTGCGGTGATTATTGCAAGAAAGTCGAATAGTTCAATGTGCACAGAGAAAGCAGTTCTGTTACCTATATGTACGATTGACGAGTGACACAATGGCCTGAATTAATATATTGTGCATCCTTAAAGATAGGTATTCATCCGTTTCATCCTGCAGATTATAAATGAGATAGAAAAACAGCTTGTTAGCACAGTTCGGGCACATTTGTCGGCGATTTTGTTCTTTACATTCTGTTGTTGGCAGATTATTTTCTTTCAAGGTAAGCTCTGAGCAGTGCATAGGTTTAACTCCAGATTAGAAACAATCGACGTGACAATACACAGACATTTTATCAGTTTTGTTGCGGCTACTTAGTTACCTTATACGGTGGTTCCTCTTGCTGAAGAACGACGATGAAAGCCGATCAGGATGATATGATTATCAGGCAGGTGTCCACTGTGGGATTGCTGTCTAGGCTTATCGGTATAGGTACCATACATTATGACAGACATTTTTGTTATAGATCTAACGGTTAAGAAAGCAGTACATATCATCCGCTGTGAATATGTGACAACTTATTTGACACTTTTCCAAATGGTTCACACCCAAGTGACCGATGAGAACCGCGAGAGTACCGCACAATTCCAACATCCTTACTGTCAGGAGTCGTCAGCAATGTATTTTCACGGTAGGGACAATTGACTGCGAATCGAAAATCCGCTGCTCGGCCATTCTAACCGGCTCCCAATGGTTTATTGGATATCAACATGACATGGTGTGGTGCCATAGGCCTTGTGGCCCGTATGTGATAGACAATGCGTTTGTAACTATTAATTATACCGTCAACAATCGTAGTGAGCCTTGCTGCTTAAAACTCTTACTGGCTCAAAGTTTCGTCTTCCCAAAGTAAGTTGACACCAAAGTAGTATTCACATCGCAACAAAATTGCTTTTTGCATAGATATTTTAGTGACTGTATGCCGAATATCCAGTTTGTACGAAGCATCCGATGATCGGACTTGATACAATGCCAGGTGGAACATTATTTGGTGTATAGCCCAACCCACAATCAATTTTGGCCCGTTGGGAATTTCACGATTGATTCAGCTGTATTCATTGCGTCTCTTGAGTTTTCTCTTCCCTCGCATGTTTTTACCGTAGGTACACCTACCCAAGATGTTCTACCGCTTCTACTGCAAGGTTATCGAATGCCGAACCCGGTACCCACAGACAAAGATGTCACGAAGCTTTACGAGATCATGCTTCGTTGCTGGGACACGAATCCGGTAGATCGGCCGAGTTTTCAAACTTTGCATCGCGAATTTTGTTCCTGGGAATTTCGCGACAGTTAGCACTCGATCGAAAGGGAGTTGAACCTCAAACCCGCTTCATGTACACGTTTATGTGGTGTCTCTGATGCGAATCATCGACTCAAGAATAGTGCGCACAAGATTGCCCATGCTATTGTTTATTTTATATTCACCAGTTTTCTAGGAAACGATTATCTTTATCACTGCCTATTTCTGTATTCTCTTCCAACCTGATTTACATAAACAGTTCTCAAACACGTGGTCATATACACAAACCGCTTAAAATCTGTATAAGCTAAAACGTAAAACTTGTTGAATTGAGAACAATTCACATTCCAAACCATCTTGATAGACTGTGGTATTACCAGTTTCCCTTCGATATGGAAACCAATTCCCTTCAAGATACAAGGAACTAATTAATTTCTGGCCTGTTATTGATGCGATAACAACATCGGCTAATGAACTAATTTATACCTAGACAAATGTATTTTCCAATGAATCCCCTGAGAACAGATCATATCATGATAAATTTTTGTACCATTACTTTTCTGAACTATTTTGACTACTTTATATGTATGTGATCAATTGGTTCCCGATTGTCTAGTCCGTCATAACCAGTACACATGTTAACCAATCTTTTCGTGGTCTTTTGAAGGATTCTTAAGTTTTAGTAATAGGAGTTTCAGCCGAATAGCAAGACGATATATTGTGCATTATTATATCTGAACTTGTCACCAGGACCTACGAAAGCACTGTTTCTTCTGGCTTGCTCACGGTTACCGTCAGTGACTAACTACAAACTGCGGGTCGGTCAGGTGAGCTAGCTTCAAGACTATGGTGGCAGATTATGAGTAGTTTCCTGCACTGAAACACTTGATGCCAAGTTCGCTACGAAACTATCATTTATCAAGAGAATCCGTGGCCATGAACGGGTCTTTGGTAGATGTCGACATATAAAATCTCTTTTTGCCGCCCCTTAATGTGCTAGCCAAAAGTCGCTAGTTTTTCGACTAACTTGTCACCACTCCACCACAGTCTTTTACAAGTCGACCCAGCAAGAACTGCGAAGCCATATCAGTACGAGAAGTCGTTTGTTAAAGAGAACATTTGTAGGTTTTTTAGGTGCATGCCCCATCTATATTTTGGCTCATCAGCCCTGTCGTTCATCAAATAACCCAACTCCTCCTACCTCATTGATTGTATGGTTGACGCCGATTGGGCGGAAGTGCTTCTTTTACTGTCTCGATTCTCATCGTTCAGCCTCGACTCGATCTCGCACTGTGGATACCCAGCAATGACATTTTATTCATTCATTACTGAGTATGAAATTACGGTTTGTTCTGGCCTGGTGGTTGACATCTGGGTCGATAGTCCGGTTCAGTCCGGCATTTTCTGAGCTGTCAAAATCTTCAACTGGCAATGAGTGGACACGTAGCATTTATCATTGAATTCCAATAAGCCGTTGGATGCCACCCTAGATACCGCCATGGCTAAACTGCTGACTCCGCCTAATTCGACCTTAACTCACTACCCGAGCATTATGGGTACTAGTGATCGCTTTTCAAAAGGTCTGTTGAAATAGCTGCCTAGTATGTTTGACATGTTGCAAACAGCTGAATTGGGTCATATCTAATTATTCTAACGTGTACTACTTCCGCATTTATCAGTAGGCATTTCAGCACGATTGGTAACAAAATGACAATTCGCAGGTCTTAGTCGTTCCATATTCAAATGATTCTCCGGAGGAACATGTTTTAAAACTCATCAGATCATAATGCGGGTTTTTCAGATCAGCCGAGGGCTTTTCGATGTTGCTGTTTGTAGCCGTATTCAATCAGACATGGAAAGTAATGAGTCTAGAGATCCAATTCATTCCTTAGTTATCAATACACAATTACGCTGATTTCACACCAACTTAGTACCGCGTAGCAAACTGTATGTATACTATTGATCGCGGATTGTACGAATGAACTTGCATGATTCTGTGTTCATTTCGTTTTGTAGTCTCTGATTAATTCGTAACTGGAGTAACTATTCCTATTCCTCCTGCTGTCTGATTCAATTAAGAAAAAATGTAACTTCACCATTGGCTTCGAAACAATGAATCCCCTATGTGCAGTTGTTTTATTTGAAATTTCGTGCTTTAAATAATGCGGCCTCCTCTGTTAGAAACAGTTGTTTCGAAACTCCCGCTGAAAGGATGGAGATCATTTTCTTTAACTTTTAACCAGAAATATGTTTATTCCGCTATCAGGAATCTCGCAACCTCACTTAAAAAGGGCAGCTGAAATGCGAGGTCAAACATCTGTCCTTATTCGTACCATGACATTTAGTCTTATCCTTTCAAAGGAGGTCAATTGTTATGGAGTTCTACAAAAACGAAGACAAAATCTCCACGATTTCTTGCCCCAATGACAAAATTAAACCACTGGCCTTCGGAGATCAGTTAGATATGTTGCTTTGTCATCTTTTTATTGTTGGTTATGAGTGTTTGGAGAGTCTCCTAATAATGTTAGCAGACAAACAGTTTAGTGCAATCGATCTCGCACGTTCTGTTTTGGTGAGATTGTTAACGAACCCACAGGTCGTCAAGCGATCTATGCAGTACAGGATTTTCTTCCTCTTTGATGCAAAAGCTGCTTTTTTGGTGCGTTTAGCAAATAATATCACTTGAACTCTGTAATTTAAAAGTCAAATTCCGTTTTCAGTCTGTGCGCAACTTTTGGGGTCCTAAGTGTCACGGGTGAAGTTGATTAGGACGAATAACTTCCTACCGTTGCAGTTTTCAGACCCAAAACACGTAGCTCCTGAATGCACTGTCCAGCTTATCTTCATTTCCTTGTCGCCCGGATAACTCAGATTCAAAATACTCATTACATAACGTAGTTTTTTTTCACGGATTCATGAGAATCTCTTTAACTATTAAAATCGACGTGCTCTTGGCAGTGCAGGACACAGAACGTGTTGGAATTCCAACAGCTAAGGATTACAGATGACTCACTTTGTAAGATGCCCCAAGATGTTCTTTGTATTTTTTTTTATCTCTGATGCTCACTTTCTTTGGGCCGTGACCAACCAGGTTATTCCACCGACAAAAACAAATACAGTTGTAATGCACCAGTAGGACAGTGGCTACGCATCTCTGGCTGTTCACCAACGTAAATCGCATTCACAAGCCATGTTCACGGTGGCTAAGCCATGGAGAATCTGGTGGTCCACTGATGTCAACTTTTGGGTTTCTGGTGAATATTTTACAGAACAGTTAAGTCAAATTAGTTTTACCGCGCTGCTGTGACAAGATTTTCAAACGTGACCTTCATAGGTCCGGTAAAGTGGTTGACGAAATCAGACGTTGGTATGTCAAAATCTTATGCAAATTTAAATTCATATTGTCCAAGGGATACGATTGCAGTAATAATAAGTGCCCTGAAATGATAGGAAAAAATGAATAAGATGTATAACAATAGTCGTAAGTGTCAAAGTAAACCGAATTGCGCGAATTTAGAAAACCTTTTTCATATCTAAGAATCGAGTGGTTTTCGGGTGAGACAATTTGCAGGTTTATTTCCGGAAGAAATGTGCCGAAATCCAGTTGGCATCACACCACAATAATGCTGCATTTCTAGGGAGGAATTAATTTCGCATATAGTCTAGTATAAACCAACAAGAGGCTAATAAATGGCTCATTTGCGCCAAGTACATTTTGTTGTGCTTGGAGTTTAGATTGCAAACTAGTCGGGTTCGGAGCATGAAACGCTTGCCTTTTACGCGCCAGGTCGAGTAGTTACAGCCTGCAATCTGAGTTTCAGCCACCGCCCTGTTCCGGGACTGTTGAAATTTTTCGTGCTTCTGCTAGCCCCCTAATCAGCAAGACGAAACACTTAACCAGCTTACTTTTAAACAGAGAGAAGTTTTGGTTTTGCCTTGCAAATTTTCGCCTTTTGTTTTCTGTAAACTAATCTGATAACAACGGACTGTTCGACGTTACGACTATCCGTGAGACCGTGTGATCACATTAATAGCAATTTTCCTGCGTATCTTCATTGAATGTCAGTTAATTCATTTTCCTGCGGGTGAAAATGAATCTAACTCCTCAATAATGGGATCATCACTGCGCAGTGATTCCTTGTCGAGACCAAGGGAGTGAGAGCTCTATATTATCTAGTGTTTGTTTCTATCGACTGATTCTATCTTTGGAACTGGGTCCCGCGGTTTGATTGTGAGCTATTTGCCGGTTAAGTGATATGATCGAGAAAAAGCATAAGAATCGGTCTCTTTGGCAAAGCACATTTGCGAATTCAAAGTGATCCGCAAACAGCAGAGATAAGAAATCGAGTTGAATTAACTGGTCCGTGGATGGCCTATCCTAGCTGGTCATGTACCATCACCGATTTGTAGTTCTATACTTCTTCATTCTCAACTCGCTCTTCTCTGATCTCCGTTCAGCTAGTGCTTAAACTCTTATTATCCACTTACGCTTCGGGCACTGACGGAAAGACTAAAGGAAATCAGCAATTCATACGTTCAATGATGGAAATTAATTCAAATTTCAGTCGAAAGCTGAAGGCAGTCTAAACGCAGCAACTAAATGATCAAGTAGTACGACAAGATGCAAATTTGAACCACATAGTCTGACAGTTTCCAAAACTTTGCACAATCATATGGCCCAACAACCGTTCGAAAAAGCTTATAGAAATCATTCAGAAGATGTATTCATGACCAAGGCGAACAAATTCAGCCGGCTCTCGAACAAAGCCGACGTCCGAACTGTTTCCTGAGCCAAAAATTTAGGTTCAAGCAGAGTTCAAACTTGGGAAAAATTAATCTCCAATCTGGCGCCATCCAAAACGACGACATCTTCAATTTCTGTATCAGATGCTGAATATCAGAAGGCTTCAAAAGTCCATTCAGCTCCGAAAAGTACAAGTATTTTAGTGCAGATTTATTTTTGAAAGTTCGGTCATCGTCAGCTGCAAGATCATGAAGGAAAATTGAATTAATTTATTCAAAGTCATTCTGTCTGAATGGCGTAAGGAGTGTATCGAAAAATCGATGCGCCATGTGTTGGTTTTTATTGTGAATGGTATAGTGTTAATAGTGGTGTAGTAAAGTCTTTCTCAAGGCAAGTTTTACATTTGATTGTAAAATGTGTCTTGAGAAAGACTACCTACGGTAGTCGAAAGGTTGGCCCATTACATCTACCAACAACGCGGTGTTACTGACATTATGCCATTCACAAGACAAGTCATGGCAACTTTTCCATCATGAATTATTCTAACTTCAGTTGCAAGTAGTATGATTTGCATACTGGGAAAGGACAGAATCCTCTGGAAGCATAAGACCAGATTTTTGGTCAATGCCGTTTGCACGTATGCATACACCATACTGTTCTCTCCAATCTTTTCCATAATTGTACGTCGCTCTTTTTACGCTGGCACTAAAATCTCGTTTGAAGCATTAAAACCTTGGTTGGGAAGATGAGTCCACCTAAAAGTTAAACTTATTCCGCTTTTCCCACATGGGAGTGATGCAAGACGCCACTAATACGTAGGACCCGGCCGATTTGTCTGATGCTAGTACTAGCGGAAGAGCAGAAAGTAAACTTCACGCTTTGCTTTGACCTGAAGACCCCTTTCATTTGGATGCTTTCAGTGTTAATATGCCATATTCAATTGGACAGGGAGCTAACCTAACTAGAACTCTGAAAGCTTTTAAAATAGTCATAGGCTCGTGCACAAGTTCGCCACCCTCGCAGCCATGCTTTGGAGGACAGATATAACCTCGGTGTCTCGTTTGCTCTTTACCTGATTGGTGTTTCCGTTTTGAACGCTCACGATCATCCTGGTGTTGGGACTATTTTGCGCTTGAGGACCAAGGCTGCCTTGTTTGACTGATCCCCAAATGACAGCCGATTGTATGCAGCTGGTTTCTAAGGTTTCGTATACATCAACAGCAGTCGATGAAAATTCCTGTTCGTTCGCGTTTGTGTGTATACTTCCATCGACCACAACACTTCCGCGGCCAAGGGCGAGTTCTGCTGCGGCTTGGTCCCATTACTTTAAAGTTTGCGTTCGATGAGCAGTTTAGTAGTTGCTGGTGATTTAAACGCCCAAGGTGGTTGTTTGGAAGAGTGAAATGCAAACGAGAGTCATTAGTTGTCACAACCGACCGGACCGTCGACCTAAATTTCAAAAGCCCAGTGTACTCGAATAGTCCAGGGGTTTACAGATTCACTCTTAGGCGCGTTACCCGGTGCATTGTACGGAACACTCTAGAGAGCAAGTTATTTAGCCTACTTCCTCCGTGAACCCTCCTATCATGACTGAAGCTTAAAACGTGCGGATGGATACGAGTCCTCTGTCGGAAATTTGGGTGAGTCTACTTGAGAAGACACTGCTAGTAAAACAGATATGCTGTCTCCATCCTATTTTAAGGATGTCCGCAAAGATTCACCAAAACTGCTGTCTATCAGGGAATAAAGCACACTCCCATGTACTGGCGTGAGTCGGTGATGGGCGTTTGGGTGAAAATCACAGTAAGGTAATTATTCCAAGAAAAATTTACTTCTCTTACTATCTGAAACTTGGATAACCCCTAGCAGGACCTGTTTCTTCGAATGGACCAGATGAGCGAAGTAGGTACTTTCGTTATTTTTGTGAACAATTGTATCTCAATTGGCAGTTGTACATCGGGCGAAGTGGCTTCGCGAACACGAAATGCTCGATTAATTTTCACTAACCTAAGACATCCATTGTGTGCAACATTCAGTTAATCAGCAAATGTTCCGTTTACTCTGGAGCAGTGGGATCAGTTCTGTTATACGACGCAGAAACATGGCCTTTGAAGATAAAAGGCGTACGAAGAATTTCGGCAATTAGGCATCCTCACAGCCTTGATAGAACACGATGACTGCATTTTATGAGCAACTCTAAAGTTAGGCATAGGATGCCGGGTCACATCGCTCAGTCGCAAGAATAGCCAACGAATTTGACTGGTTTATCATAGTTGAGTTCTGTGCAACATACGTCCATAGATCAACTAGTGTTGTATACACTTTTCTTCGAGACAGGCGATAGTGGTAAGTTGAGTCAAGGTGATCAGAACATGAACTGGCGAAAAGGTATCATAATCCTTACCAATGAACTGTCCCCAGAATTCGAGTCAGATTATTCCGTTGAGATCCATGAGACCACGAAAAGCACTAATTGGAGGCCTTGTTCAGTTTGGTATTTATGCGTTTGAATGATTTACTATGCTTTGTGGTCCTTCTGAGCCAAGATTTCAGGACTTTTTTCACTATTGTTCGTCTCTGACAGAATGCATTTGAATACAAAGGCATATAGGTGTGTGATTAGTGATTGTGTAAACTGAATTAAGTGTATCATCGTTAACAGTTCTGCACTTTCGCGTACATTTTCCTAACCGACAATCGGTTTATGCAGAAAACGGAAACAGGCGGATCTTAGGCACCGAAGCATGTTAAAAGAACAGCTGTTAAATTTTTCAGTATATACACACCAAGAAAATAATCTAGTACGCCGAATTTTCGTTAATGAGGCTTAACATATTTTCAAGTGGACGAGAAAGCTAAACGTTTTCCCCCTTTATGGAATTCAAATTTACTAGTCAACACCGCTCACTCGTATATACCGCTCGTGTATTTCCAGTTGAGCAAAGTGTTCGGACACCTCACTTGAGTATGAATGGTTAGCCGCTCGATCAGTCGAAGTGCAGGAAGTTTACGAACTTCCGACGGTTATCCAAAAGGGAACTATTCAAACATCCCCCAGCATGGAGCGGCAGCTCAGCTGGCGCAACATTCAGGTTAGAAAAACATGACTACCGTTCGCGCGTGGATTCGGTCTGCCCCGAAATCGAGGACCATTTCGATGCGGCATGTTCAGGTAATTGTTTTTTGAGAACTGCACTGGTCCAGGAGTGTTACGGTCAGAGCCCGATGTGACATTGTAAATGGTAAAAAATTTTTTCCAGTTAATTCAGCCACCTGCGAATATCAGCTTTGAAGTTCGCGATTCATTTTTTCTGCTCTTAAAACCAATAGACTGGGCATTTTCGCATCCTGTTCTTAGATACTCTAAGTCCCATCTGAATGAAGAGAGTGGAAGAAAGACTGTTTCACTGTTTCCCACAAGTGTTTCTAGGTGTCAGACTTCATTCTCTCTTTTTGTAAATTTATTGGGACTTGTAAAATAAAACTTGTCTACACGGATGACCGAATTTTCATCATTTTTGCGTTTTGGATACTATTTTACAAATTCATCCAAGCAATATTCTGCATTAGCAAGCATTTCGAAAGCAAGCTGAGTCAGGTTATTTGACGCAGATTTCAGTCGCTTACTTGGCCGCGGTAGCGCAAAGTTAAACTAAAAATGACCCCTTGGTGGAAACAGCCTCTTAACACACAAATTTTGCCCAGTTTGCTGTATTTCGGAAGTTATCTCGGCCAAATCGTCTGCATCCGAAACCTGGTATTTATCAACAAGTTTCGGCCCCAAACAGATGGTGAATTAAATTCTATTGGATATATTTGCTATCAGACAATTCGAACTCAAGCTAATCTAGCTTCCTATGCACCACCAGTGTCAGTTGTGACGAAGCTCCCATGTGGCATCTTTGGTCCTTTTGATAAAATGATAGAACAATTTCGTACTCATTTACCTTTAGTGTTCTGAATTGCGCTGCTGACATTACGGCATGGCAACGATTGCAAGCTACCACGCTATGGACAGTCGAGATCGAAATCGAAACACAAAAAATGCAGTTGAATGTACCAAGTCCAGTTCAAATTCGACTAGTACGAATTGATGCTATGCGAATGTTTATCATTATGAGCTAGTAGTGGTTAGAGAAAAAGCCAACAAGTCGTGAACTTGCGTGGACAATCGTCGTGTGATATAAATGAGAAATAAAGTGTAGCCTTGAAAAAGCACAGTCACGTGCCGATAAGAAATATGTTCTGTTTTTTGGAAATTTTAAAATTGGCGATATTGCAAAGTATTATACCAGCATTATTCAGTTCCCAATAGAGGAATATGCGTGCTGTAATGGGGAAAGGTAAAAAAAATACTGTAACCAACACAATATCAGTAATAAAAACTGCAGCGACTATGATAGTGGCAGGAGTAATAGTGATATTTCTAGTAGTCAAAGTGTTAATTTTAGTAATATTCATATTGAGAGTGATTGAGATACTAGTGTATGCTGCAGTCATGAACATTATTTATGTCACTTGAAGTAACGATATTATTGCTATTAGAGATAATGTTAAAGCAAAAGTAGTTGCTGCTGATCTACTGTTAGGCATTATATCACCAAGGGTAGCAATGATATTCGCCGTTTTTTTTCCATGTGCAACAGTAGATCTACGTCTCGAAATGTACAGTTTTCTTCAACTCTGCTGTATGCGTGTTATCTTTCTTTTACTACTAGCATACAGTAGGCCCTCTTGTTCCGTCCCACAACAAAGGGTTAGCGTCCTATTGATTGACGATAGTCAGACAGTCAAAATGATTCGTTTTTGTCCGAAAGATCAGCACGTTTTTGCCCAACAGTGATTTTACACCTCAACGTCAATGGTCGATCCAAAGATCACGTAATGTTGCCGAGGCGACTTCTTTTTGAGAAATTTGAAACAGTTAATCCCCTTGATCATTCTGAATAGAACGGAAATAGGGAACAAATTGCGTGATGCAAGCACTTTTAGTCCTCTTAGTCGCGCACGTAAAACGTGGTAATTGATATTAGAATGAGACAAGAAGCAATATGGTGCGGCGGATGGGGAACGTTGTTGATAAACTCAAGAAAATGTTCAGAGAAAGCCGACTGGCTAATGCTTGGACAAGCACACATTGTGAATCGACGGTTTTTGCGCACATGTTGGTGACTTCAGTCTGTTGATCCACAAAGCCTCAAAGAAAGCAAACAGTCTCGAGTTACGGTTCCGTATAATCACTTGGAATGTTTGTTCAGGGTCCGTTTGGTGACCGAAGTTCATGAGATGTTTCGTGAATCAGGTGGCCGGGTTCCTTGCTTTCTGTTCGGGTGAATGATGAGCCGTTAGTTTCACTAACCATCTGGGCACATGCTCTCTGATTGGAAAGATTAAAAATGTGCTTGTATCTCGCAGTCTGTGCCTTCTGTCCGTTCTACTCAAATTGATCAAGGGGATTAGTTGTTTCAAATTTCTCAAAAGAAGACGCCCCGGCAATATTACGTGAGCTTAGGATCAACCGTTGACGTTAAGGTGCAAAATAACTATGGATGAATGGCTGCGCAGTTGTCAGTATCCAAACCATTCGTTTTTGACTAAAATCCTTCGAACACTTAGTCCTATTGTATTCATTACCAGTGGTATCTTATTAATAATAAACACAAACTCGCATGAGTGGCACATTATTTATTACATTTACTATTCAGTTAACTCGCATACTCATTCAAAAATAACTGTCAGTGAAAATTTCCAATTGTTCATGAGGAAACAACAGTAACTACAACAACAACAACGACTACTACTGAACGTATTGATTAACACGTTCCACAATCCACAGCAAAGACCAGAAAACTTTCTTGCTCATTGTAGGTGTTTCGGTGATCATTATTCATCTTCCCCTATACGAGCTGGTTTTCTCTTTTTGTTATGTGCTCGTGGAGGTAGCACATGTCATCAAGTAGTTCTTATCGGTCTGTACTGAGACATATGTGAACAGCCTTGTAATGTCATAAAACCCTTATAATTGATTGCCACAGTCTATATTTAGAGTAAATTCGCTCGTAGTTGGTATAAGCTTCTAATTCCTAATAAAAACACGTTTGCATGAATTGCGCTCACCATTCTGTATCGCCAAATAGTACGTTTATTTTGATGAGAAATTATTAGAGTCAAGATAGATTTTAACGATATGTTCCTTCACACACACTCGTAAAGCTTAGTTCGGTAGATGTCCATGCTTTGCCTTTTATTTTGTAACGTATAAGTAATCTTTAACTAAGCAACCAAAAATTTTAAACGTTGAATAAAATACCTCAGTGTGTAAACAGTGTACAAGTGATTCGTTAACCTTGGTTAAATTCACCAGGAGCCTGGAATCACCGGGTCACAGCTAGATTTCCATTGTGAGATGGTCACCGATTACGAATTAGAAATCACGGTCACCGAAACGTTCGCCTAGTTTCTTCGTGATTTGTTTATGAGCTGGGCTGCGTGCTTTTAATCCCTTGCTTTTCTAGTTTTGATCTACCGCGACTCGTCACCTGCACAGCGGCTAACTCATCTCAAAGATGGTATTACAACTCAAACTCCGGTAAAAAAAGTGTGCATTATTTAGCCGAAAAAAAAACGAACGCAGTCTGGTTATTTGGACAATTGAAAAAATGAATTTAATTTGATAAATAAATGATTCACTGCAAATTTTAACCGTTCAAAGCAAAGTTGTAAATTGTAGTTTGAAAATCTGGCAACTGGTAGTAAACGAAAGCTTAATGAGTAGTAGAACTAGTGGGACTAATCGTATAACTGCGATTCACAACCGACAGTCGTTCTTCACTGTTTCGATTCCCACTTGATAGATTTGCACCACTGATGGTTCCGGTAATGTAGAAAGGAGAAGATTCTTGATGCCTACATTATTGTCGATAGTCAATTAAATGGCCGAGCCCATTGACGAGTCACATCTCAGTCGTCTTTTTTAAGTGTTCTTTAATCGAATCTGACATTTTTAGAATCTAAAAACAACTGATAGTTTACATTTTATTGAGCATTACTGTTCTGTGCATAGAAGCGGAAAAACTAATGGACAAATGAGTCGGTAATTCCTCTCGGAGCCCTGTTGCATCCGAACAGTAAACAGTGAACGCAGATCTGCCCACAAAAATTCTTATTGCTGTCGATTTTCACGATCAAACGCTACTTTGACGTCAGTTACAAATTCTCTCTTATACCCTCGCCCCGTACCTTTCTCTCTCTCTCTCTCTCTCACACACACACACACACTCTCGCTCTCTCTCTCTCTCGCTCTCCAACACACACATTCGGATTTGAAACCTTGCGCCCGGAGCACGATTCCGGTTGAATGAATTTTCCTTTGTGAGATTCACAGTCTCCATCTGACTTGAGAGTGTCACTATCCAATATTGATCTTGAAGTAACAGCTGTTTTCTGTCATCTGTCTCCCAAAGCCGATTGGGTAATAATATCGAGTAGCCCAGGTTCAAAACAACTCTACCGAGCTACCGTGGGATTGGCTGAAACGCGGATCTTAAGTTGTATCTCGCAATCAGCTTTGCTACCAGACATCAAGTTAACTGTCGTCAACCAAAGATGTTTTTTTAAACAGGAAATGTACCGCTTTTATTTTCCAGACTTGTCACAAACTTCCTTGAATGTCTTTTTTGAATGCAAATAATGGAAAAATTTATTCACCAAGAAAAAGAAAACAAGTTTGTTTCTCGCTAAAATTGGCAGGCAAGTTATTAACTATCATCACTGTAATTAACCAGTCGGATACAGACAACTGAATCTAGTATGCAATAACCATTTATAGACTTCAATAAGATTAAGAATAATTTCTATCACTTGTTCAATTAGAAAGCAGGCTGGGTGAAATAAAATGCATTTATTCGGGTAGAGGAACACTGAGCACATCGAGCTGTACACCGTTGACCAAGGGTTTCCTCGAATAAAGCTTAAGTGGTTCAAATCATTACGTGACACATTTATTCAGTGTCACACGTGATAATGATAATTGTGTTACTTGTGGTTAATTATTAATTGCCCCATGGTGTGGAAGATGCTCGAAAATAAGTGGGCACAGTCCCTGTTTTTAGTGGCCATGGTGACAGTGGGTGTTTTTTCATATGTAATAACAACGAAATATGTTAGTCTTCGAGCACAGATGGTCGATTGGCGATGTGACTATTTCCCTTAGGGATTACATTTAGAAATCAGTACTCCTTCAGGTTGGCTGTGCAATTCCCAGGCACACTAGGGGTTCGAGTTTCTAGTTGCGTTATCACAAGAAAACAACGATATATATAACTGACCGTTTGTGATCCGATGATGTACTGTAACGTGAACGGAACCAGTGTAGGGCTTTTAAATTGACCGCCTTCTAATTCGTCTCCATTCCTTTGCACTTTCAGGGTCCTCAGTACTCAGTGTATCAAGAGAACCTCGAACAGCCCCCTTCGGCAGATCGTGAAGGCTCGTTAGAAGAAGCCTGATTGAATGTACAGTGGCATCTGAGGCCAGAGTCTCGAATACCCCTGTTATGCCTGTGTCGAAAGATATTGTTGGTTCTGCCTTCGTGAAAATCTTCCTCCGCCTGATTTACGCTGACGGACTAGAGCTGTTATTAATCGGTGTTGCATCTATTTCAGATCTTTCTCTGCCTTGTCTTGCCTTATCGTCCGTCTGAGCTGCGAGTATGTTATTGGCCTCGCGGGCAGGATGATGAAGTCCTCCCCTGATAGTTTCAGCCTCAAGGAATCGAAGTTAAATGCAATCAAAATACAGTCCACGGAAAGACGATCGTCCGAGTTCCTCTCAGTTTTTAATCTTGGTAGCAACTTCCATCACTGGGAATTCAGCGCAAAAATGTACCTGACTGGAGAAAATCCCGGCCGGACAATTCTCAACTTTTTCAGCGAGGAGGAATGGCGTATATTTTGGTCCACAAAACAATTGTTTCGTCGTCTGGATAGTGATTCGACGACCTTTTGTTAAACCAAAGCCCTACAGTGTATGGAGACAGCAGTCATTGGCTCGTTTCGCGTCTTTTGTCAGTACCAGCTGTCTATGCCAATGTTGCGTATCCACCTCGCCGCGGGAGCGTAGCTAAAGAGATAGATGAGTACATGTCAGACTGAAGCAAATCTTTCTGAATGTCAGTTCTTATCAAAAATTTAGAATAACAAAGGTCGCTCTGGATACTTGCGACTTTCCAGTTCGCTTTCTCAATTGCTTAACGCAGCGGCTTCGGCATGCATCGAGATAAAAACTGCGCAAACGGCGAAGCTAGATGTGTAAGAGTTGATGCTCACATCCCATTGACCACCAGCAAATAATACACTGAAACCATAGTATCTGGTCGCCGAGGCAGTGGCGAATCTATAGCTGTTGGGTGGCTTTCAGGGCGTCAGTTCTGGTGAAACACCGGCACAGAGCATAGCTCATTGATGTGCCACAGCTATGGATCAGTATTTCACGGATCGCCCACAACGTCCACCAAACTGGGCCCTCGGTTCGTTGAGAATAATACTGTTGGTTGCGATATGGACTTTATCTCACGCATCCTGTTCTTCAAACGGAACGGTTTTCCTGTGAAAGCTTTTGAAGGCCTTACAGTGGTTTCATTCTCGTTACAGCATAACATCTTCAGGCGACGGAAAGCCATACACATGGGAAAATGACGGGCAGTCGGCGAATACCATGCCGCAAAAGTGACATTCAAAAATCACGATACTAAATACCTGACCGACGCTGATAAAGTGAGGCAAGTATTTCTGTTCGTGCAATATTGGAAGTAACTTAAGTTCATGTGAAGATATACTTATCATTTTTTTCGCATTCCTTGTCAAACCTATGTAGTGTCCGTGTGAGGGGCAGCATTTAGTTGGTTTGCCACCTTCCCCTCTCCCAAGAACCATGATGTTCTGATTTGTGTTTGGGTCTCACAACTGGACAAAATCGACAGTAACTTTTCTCCAAAACTTCAAAGTACAAAAGCGAATATTTAAAATATGGGCATCCCCTTCTTGGTTTCGGTGCACTTTTCCCATGAACCTTTTTGTAATGTTGTTTTAAAAGACCATCATTCTTTTACCGCATACCCATATGCTACATCCGAAAACTTTCAACCATAGTGGCCGCAACTTTTTCACCATGACTGTTGCATTTTTTGACCCAGTAAAAGAGCTGTGCGGATCACCGATTTAGGGTAATTCCTTTACACGGGTGACTCATCTCGCTGCTCACTGCGAACCTAGCCACCTTCGGAATCATAAATGAACTCTAAGGTGAATAGATAAATGAGTGAGTAATTAATGTGGATATACTTGCAATGTGAATTAGTAATAACTTGAGTTGGCAATCAAAAAAACATTACGTCAGAAATATTTAAATTGTGCAATCGTTTCAATATGACTGCATGATTAGTTTCCAATTTATCACAATCACGTTATTCCATCAAGATTAGTACGGACACAGCATGGCTTTTTGTGGTTTCTCACATAATGCTGTACAGCAGTGTGGAAGCAAATGACGGCTTTCCCGCATTTTTCATTGAAATTTTTAGTGAATAAATACAATTGCAATTCGTATTTTTAGCAACTTCGCCCATGTCCGGTCGCATGGATGCTGTCCCACCGGGCATAGAAGTTCTTGAAATAGTTCATGCAGTCAGACGATAATAAACCGTGACGATTTGCGGATCGTTCTCCAAGAAGTACAAAAACATTCTTCAGCGGTTCCGTGTGTCTGCAGCACTTCGAACCATGATGACAGCTTGTTCCATCAAATAGCCCTTAAAATGGATGTGTACATTCGCTTGCCCAATACACACACTTCAGTCGTTTGTATGAAATTATCGTCTAATGACTTCTTCGGAGTTATCTTTATTGTATTTGAAAAACTCCGCTACGGAATAACTGTTGCGGATAGGTTGGTGCATATTTTTCACTTTGCCTTTGTTGCATTCTGCTAAGGCCCCATGGAGTCAAACATCCAATGGTCTTCAATGCGTATTAAAGATAATTATCATAAATGTCCCTGTGCTTCTTAACTTTCGTCATTCAGTGAGAGGCCGAATGGTCTCGAAAAAACTGTACGGTTTCGATGATGACTGGAAACCGCACTGGCGATAAGCGTTTCAATCCGACCGATCGGATTAAATACACATCCATATCACGGATCGGATGTATGACAGGGCAAAGAAAAGAACTTGGACAAGCGCAAAAGTTACCGATGTATCCCAAGCTTGTCATTTGAACAATATTCACCGTATTGATGATGCGCGTTCATCTGGAAGATCCAAATGCACAAATTCATCAGTGACTAAAAGTGATTTACAGCGACAGATTTATCTCAACTGGTAACTCAGTAGCAGAAACCAAACGCCGCTTGAAAGAGGTTTCTCTGTTCAAGGGCTCAGTGATCTGGTGGCTTCATTAAAACCACAGTGGTTGTTACAGACCAATGGTGAAAAGCAACAGCTTGCGAGATAATGTCTCCAGTAAAACAACGACGAATCGCTATACCCTGGTGCAAAACGCATCCAATGGGGGAACACACTGATTAGTACATGAAGCAGCCTATGGATACTACTGTTTTGGAAATTTGTGTCTAGTTATCAGAACCAAATGGTGACCTCCCTTAACCTCAGAACGAGCTTGGCGTGCCACAGTGGGGTCACGAAAAATTGATGAAGTTGATTAATTTGTTTTTTGACACTTATTCTTCTAGAGGTTATTTCCATGAAACATGGCATTGCAGCTTATAATGAATCGCCTCAGTGTAGCGGGTGCAAGTTGTGAAGTAAATTGTTAGTGCCTTAGAGACAAAAAACTATGCGGCTTCTCGTGCGTGGCCTGCTGCCACCACTGCAGAAAACGACATTATTTACATCTTTCCAAATGGCCGAAGTCAAAAAATGTAATCCGTCCAGGTAACGGTTGAAACATTCTATATAAAGCTACCAGTTCGACTGCAATGTTACCTGATATATTGCTCTCTAAGTTTTTTACAACGATGTGCTGAACGGCAAGTAGTATAATATTGTGAACACACAGATAAGCTTACCTGATCATATTTGCGCTCTCCTTCGTTAGCACAGTAATCCTGTTTACCGATGATCATACTTCGAAGCCGCATGCGTCTCATTCAGTCTTACACTTCGCGGTTAATATTTCCCAGTATGCAGTAACATATTTCATTATAAACCTCGTATTTGCCTTGGGAGGAGTTCGTGCTAATACCAGAACAAACATATCCTCGTTCCAGGCCTAACGCTCACTTCCGCCGACCAATCACCGGTTGGGTCATTTACCAGTTAAGCAGTATTACATTCCAGGCGGAGTTCCTCCAATCCAACTTTCGATTCCTAACGTCAGTTCTACTTCTTAAAAACTTTGTTGAAAAGGTGCGGTCGAGAAACATGGAGAAGTGAAGCAGTATTCTTTCTTCCTCAATGTTTAACGTTTTTTCCAAGCGTTTCCAATCAACCACGATAATTCACACTGACGATATTTCGTCTAACCGATCAGCGCTAGGTGTTGTGATGGACAGATAGTGCTGTGGTATTTTTCCTAGTCGTGTACGTGTTTATACTGGCTACTACTCTTACAGGGGTTAGGCTCACGTTGTTCTTTTTTGTGTGGTCCATATCAGATTTTAACCCTTGTCAACTCTATCGAAGAGCACTGCCCCGGGGTGGATAAAATAGTGCACGCGCCGATCATATTTCCGTGTGTCGACAGTCAAGAATGACTTCTTACCTTATGTTTTCTGAGACTATCTGCCCAGGTGATCGTCGTAAGTGTTGCGGATTCTGAGGTATTCCGCTCGGCTTGGTGTTGCTGCGCAACAGTCATGGATGATAATGCCAAGGGCGACTCCGAAAAGACAATACTCGTGTTTTACGTTTGTAGAATATTCTATGTTGTAACGCAGGGTAGTTGACAAACGATTAGGGAAAGTCGCAATACGTGCACTCAATTGTGTGTTCATGCAATATAAATCATGGCTGGAGGGTTGCTGGACACTTTGAAGAAAGGGCCCGCTGGTAGACCCAAGCGACAGCGTTAATCAAAGGTACTCGGGGTGTGTGGTACGTTACTGGATCCGCGCAGGACAGATTAGGTTCTGAGTCATTCGCTGGGAAAATGTGGAGCTTAATCCGGTCTGCTTACTTTCGACAATTCCAACTAGGATAGCCTAACAAAAACTGGGGCACACCACATAAATTGCGCTGTTTGCTATATTCTGATGAATGATTTCACTAGAACGCGATTCTTTTCTATGAATACAAATGTAAATTAATTTAGTAGTAGTATGTTCAGTGGTTGCTTGTTGCTTCTGGTGATGGATGACATTCAAGAACCATAGAGTTTGGGTGGTTTACGAAACGTGTTTTGGATATTGTCATTGGTCGGGCATTAAGGATCCACTGTTTCCTCCTAACACAGGTTCAATAAGTCCAGTGGACACTTGGTTTGTCACACATTTTGCAAATCGAGGGATGAACGCAGTGCGGTCAGGCGACGTACATTGTGGCCAAGAATGATGACTTCATGCATCGCAGCCATTTTGAATAATCATTCTCAGACTGCATGAAATGTACATCTTTGCGTTTCAAACGGATTGAAACCTTGCAAAATGCACTAGTTTGGTTCTGTGCGCAGGTCGCTTGGACATTCCTCAGATTGGACAGTCTCTTTATCTTAAATTAATCTACATTTTGTGGTGAAATTTTGCTTAGCTAGTTGTTGAGTTTGGTTTGAAATATTTCTGATTTCACTTTAATAAGCTAGTGCATCGAATTTTTGATCTGGGTTTGGACATAATCTTGCAGAAAACAACAGACAAACCTCATGTTACAGCCGGTCGTTTGATTTGTTTCATTTTTAGTTTGTAGCAAGTTAGTGGTACGGACTGCTCAATTTGTGCATCATGGCTGTTCACTGCTGTTATATTATTTCCTACCTAAAACAAGCAATCAGGGAACTCTTCATTAGTTAATTTCGATTCGAGGATTTAACTAGTCCTTCCTCGTCCGCTTGCATTATGATTTTGCAGAGAATCACCATTTATGAGCCAGTGAATGATCGCCATGAACACAGTTCAGCCTTGCTCATTTGCCTAGTCCAGTGAAAATTGTGGTTGTCGTGTGGGGGACTCGGCCAAATCTTAAACCGTTCAGATCTCTCAGGTTCAGCTGGGTCTGAATGAAGTTGCACATTATGATGCAACACTGACTGAGCCGTTGGTTTCGTTATTGGACCTGTGTGCCACAAAAAAGCAAAGTCAGCTTCTGTGCATACTTTTGTTAAGGGGAGAGATTTAGGATTTTCGTTCTACTCCACTTTCAAGCCGTTATTTTTATCTTGACACATCTGAATCCAACTTCCCCCTTGTATATTTGAATGTGTGATCCATTACCAACCTCCATCTGCTGAATTTCGCTCAAGACAGCGCTACCAGATCGATGACCGAACGTCAACAGCGTCCACCTGGATTACCTTTCTTGTTACGCGGATTTGCGTGACAGTTTATCGACTGATTCCAGATGTGACCTCACACCGCGGTTGACCAGATGTCAGCTTTGCTTACAGCTGGCCATTTCAACGGTCTAGTCAGGGTGACCAAGCCGGTCGATAGGTTTAATCCTGCCCCCTCAAACGGAATGATATCTTCTCACGTATCTCAGTTTGTCATCTTCAGGGCTTAAAATGTGAGGTCCTCTTCGAAATGACAGTCAACCACACTGAGTAGAAAATCTAGTTCGATCGCACACGTCTTCAGGTGACTGAACTATCCGCTTGTCCAATGTGGAATTGAATTTAGCTTTTAAGACGTCAAAACCTTTTTGACCAAATGACCCGAGGGGAGACCTTCGATTGAAGTTAACAAGCACAGACCATACCTCGCTTCAAAGACGTCGAGTGCTGTTGACTGTCACTCTGGGAGACATCTGAACAAACTTGACGCAGTAATTCGGACGAGCCAGAGGGGTTTGGCAGTGCAGCGATAACACAAATGCACTGTCACTGAATTTATTTTAATTCAATTCCCGGTAGACGTTTCCGAAAGGAATGTTGAAAAAACCAGATAAGCCAATGATCCGTAGTTGCAAAACCGTCGATCGGTTTTGGAGGAGACGTGGTATGTCCACATTCTAAACTGATTCGGATTTGGTGTGACGAAAGCCCTTATCTGAAAGATGAACTGAATGGCCGGTCTGTGGCTGTAACTTGAAGTTGACACAACTTTGGAATAACTCGTAAATCACATATACGCTTTTGATTTCACTGCAGCTGCAGACAGTATTATAATTTATTTTTTCATGAGAACATCGTGCATTGTAAATATCACTGCACAGTCAGCACATTAGTGAACGCGACCTTCCATTTGTAAATCGTGGCAACGCAGTGACTCTATACCTCTGCTACGAAAGCGTGCGGTCATTGGAGACCCGATTATCACTAGCAGAAACGACTAAAACATTAGGGGATGTGCAATGACGAGAAAAACTGAAATTCCGCTTTTCACCAAAGTAGATACTGTGAACAATACAGGTATCATACAAACAGCCCGAATGACTAATACAACCCGTTCGACCGTGCGTTCTGGACGTTTCACTAAGCATCATATACAGTAGAATGTTTCTGATGACCTATTGTATCTTGTGACAAACGATGTTAATGACTTGAATTTTGAACCTTATGAACTACGCAAAGTCGAAATCGTTTGCGGCTTTTATTTCCCCGGGCAGGTCGCGGTATGGATGATGAACCTCCAGGCCGACTGTACAAAGACACCAATTCTCCAGTTTACTGTAAGGTTACCGAGCTTTCCTTTCCGTTCAAAAACACTAGAAGATCAAGTTAATTTTCGGGCTTGATTGGGATTACCCCTGATCATTGCCTTTACACGGCATCAAGAAATTCACCACTGGTTGTTGTGTAAGGAAGTGACAAGCCGATCAACTGACAGTTGTATCACTGGTCTGTCCTTCAAACCGTTCATTTCAACTTGAAAGTACTTAGTGAATATTTCCTGTTGTGTTTGTACCTTCTTATGAGTTCCCATATATGGAGGTGGAACACTAAACTGGGCGGCAAACTATGATCGTAAAAACGGCAATATGTAAACAATTGGCTGAGTGCGGACCAGTGTCAGATATCTGAAATTTTCTACCCATGCGAAGATCGATTTCTATAATGATCACTCCTACAGGCTAAGTCAAATGAAACGGGGCCATTGTTCTTAGTGATCCCCCAAGCGTGTCTCCAGTGGCAGTTCGTGATTCAATCAGGAAGCAACCCTGTCTTCATACTCGTAAAAATCAGCACTTTTAGGATCACCAGAAGCTTGTGAGTATGTCAGTGCGACGCAACGGTACTTTCAAGCTTGTGAAATGTTACGGAATATGCATCATGAATATCCGTATCATTGGTCGGTCGACAGCTGAGCGGTGACTTCAAAGGTCGACGAAGTTTCAGCGTCCCCTTTTGTGCGTAGGTCGCCGTTCCTGTCTATTGTTGCGCATTGTTGGTTTTGATTTATCATCTTTGAAGGACACGTATTTATTGTTTGACTATTCTCGAGAGGTGATGTTTTTAAGTGCGCATTCATGTGTGAGAAATGCGGTTCTGAGTTCATGGGAACGGAACAGCAAACTACACTAAATTGCCTGAATCTGCATGTAGATTATGAATGCCAGCAGTCTACTGTCGATTACATAAGAACAAAAGACGCATATTCTGGATTTGTTTCCAATTGGATTCCGTCTAGTCAGTTCCCTCTTGAAAGTAGTCGATAAAATCATAGGACCAAAAAATGGTCTCAAAGTGTCCACGAATTCAGTTCGACTGAAATTTTGTAGAACAAAATCGAAACTAAAATTGGTCTGCAATTGGCAAAAAATAAAATACCTTGGTTTTTAGTTAATTCAGTCTTCACTGGCAAACGTCCAGCGTGGATAACTAAAATGGTTGCTCGTTAATTCTTGCTGTTTTCAGAGCACAAAATTATCGATTTTTGTTCGCTATCCAATGGTTTTTGGCATTATTTGGTAAAAAGCTGAGCAGGCACGTGAGGTACTGTTCATATTACTCACCGTCCATTAGAAGTTGAATTTGTCTAACCATTTCAAACTTGCTTTTTCTCGCGGAATTAATTGGCAATTCTCATCATTATCCACTATATTTATCTTTATTTAATCAAGCTTGGTGTGTGGCTAGGGATTTGGTAGACTTAGCATGAGACTTATCGATGTGAACGGCTGTTTCGATGACCCAGTTCAGTTCGGTAGGGTTTTTCGAACCAACCAATTAAGCACTAATTTGCTATCATCGCGATCTCTAGTTTACTCCATCCTTGCATGACAGTGAGGTAAAATGTGAGTGATGAACAAACAAACTGAGGAGAAAAATTCTCCGGGTACATGATCGAGCTGAGGCGTCAATTGTTTGCAATTCATTCTGAACATATGCTCTAAACTCAGGGGTAAATTTGGATGATTTTTGGTTATAATTTAATATTTTGCTAATTGCTTCAGCTCCTTTATCAAAGCTTTGTAAGTAAATAGAAATTTTGTCGGAAGCATTTAAAAGCTGGAGCAGTCGGTGAATAATGCTGCAAAGTTCACAAGGAATACCAGGGGCAGCTGTCCAGTCGTCAGATTTGGGTGAAACAGAAAAGCGATTCTGGTTGTTTGCATATATCTGAATTGAAACTTAGAAAGGTCTGAGTAGTTCTTTTGTTTTTCCACTTGTATTTGGCCTTGAATGAATTGGCAAGATAAACATAATGGCTTTCTGGACCATATGTTACGTAATCAAAGATCACAATAAACTAAGTTTATTGGGTGATTACATCATCCTCGCTTCCTAAAGCCACAGTGAAATGTCATCAATTATTAGTAAAAACCACTATCTGTGTGTTTTGTCTTTGGAGATGGCTGAGAATCCATATGAAAACCGTTAGAGACAATTTGATCTGACGCAAAGAGGCAGTGGTTCTTTGATCAGCGTCCTTCGAACCGTGAGGTGGTGGAAATTATGGCAGTCGACAGAGAGTAGACAGAGCCACGTAACTGTGATATATCCAAGAGTGGTACACTGTGGTACTAATTCACCAATATAGAGAAGAGAGCGGTTTGTTTGTTTGTTTGATACAATACTGTGGTGCTTTGCTGTGTTGTTATACGACATTGAACCCAATTCCAGCGTCATCGTGAAATTTCGTAAAACAACACCTTTTCAATGCATTCCCTTTTCAGAACTACTCTACTTTCGACTCTATCGGCGACAAGAAGTCACTATTGTGGCAGGGCACTCTTGTGGGGCTTGCGTTTATTGTAATGGATGAAACATGCCGTCCAGACATAGGAGAATGGAGTGTCACACAGTTACTTTATTGTAGCCATTTGAAAACTGATTGGTACCCCTTCTAATGCCTTGCAAATTTCGAAGACATCGCTGGATGATTCCGACATATGCGGCCAGGTCAACTTAATGTTATACTATTTCTTTGCCGTCCTAAATCGATGCTCGAATAAATGCAGGTAAAGAGCTCCCCATGCTTGACTGAATAACCCATTCTACTACAGTGTTCGGTAACTGGTGTGAATATCTTTTGCAAGATGGACAATCGGAGGTATGAAAAAAGATGATTTTTACGACCTGTCGAAATTTACCTAAGGATCTATATTTTGACTGCCAGTGCCGGAAAACAAGTAGCCTGTAAGTCCAGTCATTGTTCCTATCATCAAAACCGTCTAAAGGTTGAAAAGTTTAGCCGGTCGAAGCCCTTCTGATTGATAATGCGTGGTGCACTTCTTGTCTGTTCTCTTAGACGGGCACAGTTTGAAGAGCGGCTTTCAAATATGGCTGCGTTGGTAGTGTTTATCCAGTACGGTCATCTTTATGGGTTGACTCAAGGTTTTTACCCTAACTCTGACCACCTTTCACATACCGACTGAGGAAACTTTTGGTAATCAGTACGTCTAAGTACCTGTTACTACTGCGTACGCTACCGGGAACAACTCAACTATGTTCATGCCACCGTTCGCATTAGGGTGTCTTGCACTAAATGGTTCCAGGAGAACGCAAGGATCGTTGATGTCCATGTGGTGATGAAAAATGGTAATAGTCAAAGCGGAAAAGGATAAAGTTATGTAACTAAAACTTACCCAAACATAGCATAGTTCAGTGATACTTATAAAGCCGATTTACAGTAGTCTCGGTAGATAACGCACGGTCCTGCCGCGTAACCCACGGAAATTTTAATCCAGCACAATCCAATCCTGATGCCGTCTTCAAGTTTTGCATTTGTTTACCGGGCCGGGTTTGCGGTAGACGGGCTGATTTAACTCAGCTTCGACAGCTGTTTCGAGGTTGCATCCACCACGACGGGGACAAAATCAGGCGGATGTGTTGAGGTATAACCCACTGTGAATTTCAAACTCGAGCTAAACAGGCAACGGGAGTGGCTTTGTAATTTCGTCTAGTTTCGTTAGTTGTACGTTTATCTATTTCTATTTGCTTTCAGCTCTTCCGTATGACGCAGCAACTACCCAGACTTTGTTCCAGTTTTCAGCGGTCATTTGACTGCCTATGCAAACAGCGATATTGAACACCATGTCCGCTTGCAGGTAAAACCAATCGATCTCGAATGCAGCGTGCAAACCAATTTCTTTCTTTATTTTGTTCACATTTAGGACGGAAATATAAAGCTCTCTATTTCTAGAACTATGTAATACGTTGTCGGCAGGGACTTTCATTGTGACACTGGGAAACTAATAAAGGTTGAATATAGTATCTGTATTTTATTGACTGAAAGGAATTGTAAACGAATAACAGTAGATTTACCATGGACAATTTTATTCGAACTTTGCCGAAGCCCAAATGAAACGAATACGATCAAGCAGTTGGAGACTGTAAACCTTGGGTAGACAAGAAACTATAAAATAACCATGTTTGAAAACAGATCTTAGGATGTGTTAACCACGGTAACCGTGACGATGAACAGTTACGATCCCTTCCATAGACCCGACTACTGACTTTTGAAAAATCATGTATGGTATTGAATATTTGTTTCCGTTAAAATGGATTGAATGGAGAAAGTCGTTTGTGAATAATGTTCTGTCCACAATTCACGTTAGATTCCCTCTTATTTCATTGTTGTTAAAACGAAATCACTTTGTTCTCGATATGAATTTAGTGACTAAGTCAACCTATCAGTGAGGATAATTCACTGGAACTTTTAACTTGGAATATTTTAATCCTAAATTGACTGCATTTTGTCTTCGAGGTGTAGATTCATTTTGCGAATTTTTAAAACAAGAATATTATTATGAAAGTCTTTCATTACTCAGAACAAACTAGTGAAACACTTGTATATTGCAAAAAGCTTTCGTTCTTGGAGTTTTTTAAAAATATCTATTCATACCACTATGTGGTACTCTTTCGTAGATTAGGCCAAACTCCCTCCCCCAGTTCCCGGTCTCTGTCGCATTTTCTATCCAAGGGTATGCATTAGTATTTGTTCGATCTTTTTTCACTGTTCCTATCCCTAGCCTTGATTGTACGGCGAAAAGGCGAAATGTTTCATCTTTGTACGTGAACTGACCAGTACGCTGGTGCACTTGTTGGTCCGTCAGTTGGTATGCAGCCTGAGTTATCCTACAAAAATTGACCCAGTTTGTTGCCAATCAAGTAACTCCACTTGTTCCCGTTCCTTTGAGTGCGATTATCTCATGACGTTTCATTCATTCATTCATTCAGCCAGTCGATCGGCCCACAAATTCAGTCAGTCATTCTGTCAGCCAGTTGGTCAGTCAGTCAGTCAATCAGTCAGTCAGTCAGTCAGTCAGTCAGTCAGTCAGTCGGTCAGTCTGTCAGTCAGTCAGTCAGTCATAGAAATGTGCGTATGCACTGTAAAAAGACCGGAGCCGGTGCTTACTTCCAAAATGGACAGAAACCCGAGTCAAGAGCTACAAATCACCGCATCAGCCTAGTAATTCTGAGCAATTTACAGGAACGTAGTCGGTTTGGTGATACAGCCAGTACATAAACTACTCCTTTAGTGTGGAAGGAATGATGGGCTTTGTGTTTATCACTGACGTGTAAACGGTGGTCGGTCACTTCCGTTTTTTCCAGTTCACTGAACCGGTAATAACCTTCAGGCTAATTAGACTTAATTATTATTGATTTCATACCACATTGACCTCCTGTATAGTCCTGAGATTTCCCTCCTCTTCTAATCGATGGCTTTTCCTAGCTGTGCCGGCGCAGTTTTGGCAAATCGTGATTTCATTCAGGTTGGATAGAAATGCTGACGAAATGGTGAAATGCTCATCTGTCCTGACTATCTTATTTTACTGTATGATGAGACGCCTGTTTCACAAAGTACCTGAACGGTCACAACACGGACCTTAGAAGCTTTGGTTTCTATTGTTCTCAACTAAAAACAGAGAAGCGTGTATGAATGTCTTTACAGTGCAGCCGCTTATTGAACCCGCGGCTGCCACTTCATATACACTTCATATACAATTCACGTTTATTCTGGTCATCTACATCTATTTGTGGTAGGACGATCGGCATTCACTCACCTTGATCCAGTACATTCGTACCGTCATATAAAATGGCTGTCTTAAGTTTACCCAGTTCTATCAAGCGAGTCAGTAATGTAGTTTGTGCTGTTAGACTAAACGTAAACGTGCCTTCCAGCGAGTAAGCTGCCAGTCTCATTCTAGTTTTGTCCTAATTAAATGCGCACAAACTACTGAAACACAATAGGCACCATGTTTGCCTCATCATACTAAATGTACACCTAATTTGCAAGCACTTTCACGGTTAATCATTACTACTGTCCGCAGGATGACCGTTAACGATATCCGGTAACGTTACAGTTGTTTATTCCGGCCTCGTGTTGAACTGATTGTATTCAGAAGATTTACACAACAAATATACACCGACTTATTCGTGCATGAGACAAAATTTAGCTACAATCCACATTTGGGAGCACAGGCAGCTTGGTTTCAAGTAAGAACAACAGCCTGGCCGATTGCGAGCTACGTCGCAAACATTTGCAGCGTGAACCGTCACCGGAAATGTAGCGTCTAGGGAAGATGAGTTCCTTCCACTTTATTACGTACATCTTTCCGGCGCGACATTCGGAAGTGAATTGGACTGGTGCAAATGCAATTGGGGCACTTCGGTTGGGCCTCGGTGGATTCCATCAACAGCCGTTCGATTCGCTAGGGTTCCGGGATAGAACCCCGATCGAGACTATACTTGCCTTCGACAAATTATTTCGTCTTAGAATAAGTACTATCGTGAACAACAGCCGGTCCTAACAAGCGCATCGATCTGCACGACAGTCAACAAGGGGTTTTATCACACGGATTGTTTGTATTAAGTTGTGTAGTGTCTGATTTATCCCCGAATTACTTGTAGATGTTAACCAATTTTTGGCATAATGCCGGTACTTTGAGGTGGAAAAGAGCACCGTCTTTCTTTATATTGACTCTTTTGGTAGAGAAAGAAACCAAATTTTAGGCAAAGGTGTGCACCACGCAAGACGTGCAATACTGCTTTGACCCGGAAGTGTATGTTGAATCAACATACTGGATCTCTTGAGGGAACCTCGTCCGCTAGAAGTTGGGATAAGTGAAGATGGTTGAGATGAAGAATTTGTTTTGGTACTCAGTCTGTGAATACTAGCCAATCTTAAATACCGCCTCTGGTCCAGTGGTTTCAGAAGCGCCTGTTTTGTATGACCGCAAAGGAATTGACTAAATTTTGATAAGGACAATAATAGGATTCGAAATGAACATCTTGTATTTCCTAATTGTTGTCTTGTTAACCTTGAAAAGAAAATGTGCGATGACATTGCAAATCATCTTAAGTGTTAGGGTTATTTCCGAGCTATTTTTACCCTCAACCTTCCCACATGTAATGTTTATCTGTATTATACTGTTCATAATCCTTTACTATTAGCCATACAGTCATCACACTTGTAGATTTGTACAATGTTCATAACACATGTAACTTTTTCTCTGATTCGTTTAGCCTTTTAATCGTAGGAGTAGTTGATGAAAGTTTCCACCATACAGTGGATGATTTCATTCAGATCTCATTATCCCTTCTTTCATCTTCCACTCCTTTAAGTGTCACCCATTCCCTGATTCTTCGGGACTTCCAGTTGCATGGAATTCTCATCAACCGCTAACAGTGTCCTATACTTGGCCTACTATTTTATCCGAATATGGTAACCGGTAGCGATGAATTATTTGTCGTGTTAATAAAAGGAAATGATGTTCCGGGGAGGATCAGTAATGGTGGCAAAAGGGAGAAACAAATAAGCTTTGCTTTGAAAACTGAATCGGGTCCGGGGAATCATTCTTCACATGACTGGCTTTTAATTTCTTTATGACGTGTATGATGATATTTAGTGTTTCTATGGGAAGGGTAGGGCGAACTCTTTCTTGATAAGAGTCAAGTTAATTGGGATTGGCCAGTATTTTTATTGAGTTGGCATCACATCGCGATGGTCTGCGATGAACTATATTGAATTGGCTGCTTTAATTTGTCATAGTGGATGAAGGTACCCTGAACTACTTCGAAGCAGAAGCACAGAGAACTAAAGTAGTAATGCCAATCACCAGCGGATGCATTCTCATGAACCTGGAAACACTTAGATATGGAAATTGGATGATCAGTCTTAGCAACGAGTTCGCGTGATTTCATAAAAATAATATCCTTTAATTTTTCTGTTTCTAACTTTTTATTACCCTTGTTAATGAAACCATTATGTATATCACTTCCAAAAGCCAGGTACCGGCCAACAGAAGGCTGCCAAGTGGAGAAATTGACCAAAAGTGGGAGGATTCGAACGGGCCATCTTCAGATTGGAATGCTGCCATGATTGCTCGATCACCGCTGGCCTTGCGTAGTTTTGATAGATATCTTTGACATTTGTTTGCTACTGGGACCGATGGATGATTTCGCGATCAGCTAAGTACTTTTTTACCAACTAATCTGATGGCCGAATGCAAGATAAACAAGCCGCGAAGATTTTTCTATCATCATTTTCTACATTCCTACTACAAAATGGCTAATTCTTCACCAAACCTAGATAGTGACTATTCATAAGTGATTTCGTTTCCGGTTGACGTTGCGAATTGACAGTTGTATTGATCTAATTAAACTAGTCTCCCTAGGTGCTCAAAAAGAGCCCCTTTTGACCACCTATTTTAATTCAAAACTGAGGTTTGGCTTGTTTTGGCGCTACTGTTCTGGGCTTCGCTGGTTTCAAAAGAGAGGGTCATCTACTTTATCATACTTATGCTCTGTTTAAAACTGTGTGAAATTTCTTGGTATATACATAAATGTATGCACACTGCTGACGCTACAAATTCGATTCTGGCGAGACATAACAACTCAGATTGTACAAGTATCAGGATGGTTGGACAAGAGAGCATCGGATACGCATACCTGACGAGCGACAATAACCGCGAAACCGGTCGTGTGCTCCCGGGCAAATTTTGTTCATTAACCCAGATGCTACTTACGACATGTATATATATATATATATACGTTTCTTTCAGCTAGAGGTCGTGCCCATTAGGTCATTGCAGTTGAAATGTAAGGGCATTGGAAGATCACATGCAGATATAGAGCAATGAGGGAACGAACTTTGCATACCAACATTGGTACTGATTTCAGTCAGTCGTTTGTCTGTCGTCTTTGGTATGTAGGCTAAATATAGAGTAACGAATTGAGTAAATGATAATTTTTGGAACAAAAGAAAACTCGGAAATTGACAAACTGATGATGAGCACCGTACCCTGTTCCAATGAAAAATCTTAAGAGATATCACATGCGCATAATTCATAATTTTAAACAATAATTTTAATAAATCAGAAGATGCATTAGGAATGCGGTATTCGAGACTTGAGAGTAAACAATGGAAGACATATTGAAGTAAGATGGCTTTGTGAATATGAAACTGTGACCTTCTTTTGCCAATAAAGCAAAAAGTGCGCGAACGGACGTCTCAAGGGACACGAAAATTTGTCCTGGCCGTAGCTCAGGTGCATGACGATGTCATTTTCACTGGTGATGAAAAGTTTGCAATCCAAACGTTGAGCCCGTCGATCAGAATCCCATAAAAACGGACCATTGTGTAGACGGGGTCAATTCTAGGAAGGCCTGTTGTTGACACTCAGTTTGCCAATATGAACTATGGCAAAGGCGTTCTGGGAGCACTTACATCCCGAATTGGCAAGTAAGATTTCAGTGTTTGATAGATTGGTAACAATGGTACGAGGTCAGCAGCTTTGCAGTCTATTCCGGGTACTTTGTGATCTGAGCAGATTAGGTATCCTCCCACCAGAACAACCAGCTGATCATGCAAGCAGCTATTGCGGCCGTTCAAATGATTCCAGTATTTTCCTTTGTAGCTACCTATTCATCCGGTATGGATTCGCTACAAAACCGAAGCTCATTCTACTGAACTGTTCTTCAAGAAGCCGCCCTCGAGGTTGCAACTGTCTGTGTAAATTGATCTACAAAATGATATACTCCGTTTTGCCCATGAATTGCGCGGTTGGCTTGTATTAAGTTTGTAACAATGAGAAATGGAGCTATTGATATGCGGGCGAGTTATGTGAGTTTGGAATTTCAGAATGCCAGGCAATACTGGACAGCCCCAGTTACCATGCTATCGACAAATTCGTTTTGGGAGAATGACAAGATCGTAAAACATAAAGCGATTTGCGGTAATTGCATTCACACAGACTACGCTTTTGATTTTATCATTTCCAATCACGTAAATAACAACATGTTCAGGAAGCAGATTACGGTTTGTCGAAGACTGTCAGATGTGGACGTTGGATCGACGCTATCACAAAGCCGGGTATCTTTACCGAATATTAGTTGGAGGTCCGCTAGTTCCAACTGCAATTCAACTCAGCCAAGCGTGTTTTCAAATAAAAACGATGACTCGGACGGAAATCAGGAGGGAGTTGGATGTAAGCATCAAGGTCATCCTAAATTTAAAAAAACGCGCGAGCAATCAAATCACTTTCAAATCTAAACGAACACATCTAGTGGTGAATTTGTCGGCTTCATGCTGTTGTAATTGATACACGTAATTACACAAGGAAAATACTGGGAAAGGAACGTAGTTCCTGCCAATTGGATATCGTCTAACAAAAATGAATAATCTGTTCTCATAGATTGCAAGAACGAAATGCTATGCTTGAGAGTGGTTTAAAAAAGGTCATTTCTCACACCATTCGTGGTATAGTCGTTAGTTTTCGCGCGACCTAGAATTAGGATTTTTAGTAATTTTCAATTTTATCAGTAGTCGTACATCTTTAAGAGTTGGCATTATCGATCTTATTTCGGTCATAGCCACATTTCGGGGTTGTAATTATACCGGCAATCTGGGTTATTTTTGTATGACATTAGAAGTGCAGACAATGGACGTCTCAGTTCTAGTATTGATATTATAACTATTGGAACTGGTAATCGCAGTGGTGATGGTTGTACTAGTGGTGATCATAAGAATTATGATGGTGGAACGAAATAAAAAAAATACAAAATACAATTTACAAGCATTGATTTCGACTGATAACAATTGGTTCTGTTTTGGAATTTTTTCCCGACTTCCGTGTCAGTGCATAGAAAAGTGAAAACTGGCTAGTGGATCTTGAATTATGCAGACACTTTTGCTAATTTCCTTCCGATAGGATCAGCTCTTTTATCCTGAATTGGTTTAGCATAGTTTTACTAGATTTTTCTTATCACTTGGACCACTGATACAGGGGATAATTTTCCTCCTATTTATTTAAGGCAGGAAACAAATTGCATGTTATTTGTCAACTGCCAGTGCACATTCGCCATGGGATGTCGAAGCCTTATTGTACTATTTCATCACCCTACCTCCTAAATGCAAACGAATTCTGTTAATAGGGAGAAAAATATGATCTTAAGAGGATTATTGATGTCGAGTTAACAGCGGTTGCCATGGCAAGGCCTGCCAAAGTACTTTTCACGTATTCACATATGCCCGGAATATGTGCTCTGCGAATACTGTGAAGGCTTGACTGTCTCATAATTAGTAGATTTAACTCCAACTAAGTTTGTTAATTCGTTACTTAGATTCGTGTCCACGTAGGCAATTATGTCTGGTTTCTCACCTTTTAGCGGATCACCTCGCTGATGACAAATTACTCAGCCGAGAATAATTTGAGTCGTTGTATGCCCACCATCTAACAACTGAGGACATCACAACGACGTCTAAAAGTTACTGCCAAATACATGTTTTTATTTCGCCACTTCACTGAAAAGACGTGACTTAAGATAAAGTGCGCTGCACGAGGAAATTAACTTGAGTTGATTCTAACTGTTACCTTCGTACTCACACGACAGGATTGATCAAAATTTGGTTAAGTACCACTCCGGTTTGTCGTCAGTACGTTGATGGCACTCGACCTTTTAAGGAGAGAAGCGTCCGTTAGCCAGGTTCCTGAGAGAGGTTGGTATAATGCTATAACGTTACTGAATCAATTACGGCCTTTAAGGGGGAGTTTACTAACTTTAACTTGTCTGTCTCACCATCCCACAGGTGAAAAACTACTGCACAATGTGAAAATTGACGAATATCAGGGATATCATAGGCGGGCCACTGGACACAGTAAGGATGAAGACGGAGGGAGTAACCGAATATTCCTATTTTACGTTATCTACCGATTGTGGACAGTTCCGGCAACAAACGCAACTATGGCCAACCTTTCCTCGTCTTGCGTTTGTAATACACCGGAAGTACCATTCCAGCTCACTCGCCCTCTTAGTCAGATCTCCGAATTCAGGCCGTCGACTCCAAATTACACAGTGCGTCCTGAAAATGGATTTAAATTGAATCTTGACGTTGTTGCCATACTGTGCCCTGAATTGCTTTCAGTTGGCTGTCCAAAACAGTTAGGTCCATATTTTACAAATGTATTTTCGCAAGGCAATAGATACACTTCGGAAGTTTCTCCCTCAAGGAAGACGTCTTCTCACCTACCGCTGCTCTGAGGTCCTAAGGACTCGTCACGAGGACCCGGATAACTGGCAAACTCTCTGGCCGATAGAGTCTCCCCTGCCATTTTTTTGAATTTTTCTTCTTCAACAAGCCGCTGGTCATTGGAATCCCCAAAATCACAATGCACCTGTTTTATCCGTGTTAGGAATCACCAGTGGAGCCAATCCGTCGCGTCTGAAGTGGTACGTGAACCTGAGGCAAAAGTTAGTAAGGCGGACATTTCAGCTATTAAGCCAACTGAGCAGATTGTCAACGGTTTGTCGAACAGCAACACCACGAGTCATCCTCCCCCAACACCCTTTCACCTGGTGCGTAAAGTCCTGCAAAATTCGGCGAGGGGTTTGTATTCTGTGCCGGATAGTGTGCCGAATGGAAAGACAATAAATTTAATGCTTGTGGATTGCAAATACTTACTCAACTAGACGTATCTGTTTTCAACGAAACCTGAGTAAAAGACCAGGGAAGGCTATGTTGAATGAAGGTTGTGGTTTCTCCAGTTGACCTCTGATAATTTGCTTGGAAACCTAGTGAACAAGACAAGATTGGAGAACTTGAGAATAAATCCTACTGAAACAATAGAACAATTTCAGCCGGACAACTTTTTCAAAGGCGAATTGCGGTTGGATTTGATGTTGTGGCTTTCAACCAACGGGACTGCAGAGATTGCCGGAAATAAACACCTCAGTTTTCCACACCACAACTCAGGGTATTGTGCACGTTCTGGAGCTGATGTTTGGTTCGTCAGCAAACAGTAGGGTCGAAAAGTTGTTTTTTTGTTTGTTGACAATGATAGGCGCTATTTTTGTCTGGGGGGAAAATCTTTTTGTTACTGTGATAGTTTCATTCGTGAACATTCTGTGAGAGTGACCTTGAGTACAGTTTGCCAGCAGTTGTTTGATATCTGTCCAGAATTTTCTATCCTACTGATAAAGCAAGAGGAACTGATTGGAAGGTGTGCACTGAATGTGCACATTTTTTACTGTACGAGTCAGTGCAAACAAGGTGGGATAAATTCGGCACCTCAGTTACATCCCTTCTGACTGACATTTTTGGTCAAACTTGAACATAATTCCTTACACACTGCTATTGGGGGCCATGCATTTCATGCCTGTTACTTACAAGAAACGTCCTTGATGTTCGATTCCCCATCACCTGTGCGTCACCGGTTGTCCTCCGGATTGCATCTTTCATAAGTGGGAAGCATTAGCCTTGCTTTAAGCTCCTATTAGAGCCCTGTGGTGTATGTTCTCCATTGCACCTAGAGATGGAACCCGGACTTTCTCTCTGGAATGAGGGTATATATTGTCACTTGGGTCAGGTTAATCCGACTAATCTAGCTAGGGTTGTACAGATACAGGCCTCAGCAACAGTCGTCTGTGCCCCAGTTTAGTTGCAGTCAACTAGATATTAGCAGCTTTTGACTTTGAAGCTGTCAGACATTGTTGGACTTTGATGAGGGCTACGTTCGGCTAGGCTGAACGAAATTTACTCAGTTGTTGGTTTCGGTTTGGTAGTAACAAATTTTCTCTCAGTTCACAAATTCCTAATCACACTCTGTTCCACCTATCTGTTGCTTGTAATTGCGTTTAATAAGCCCGTTTTACCTGTCCTTGTACTCCACATGAAATCCGTACACCTAGCTGGCAATGTCAAGTGCACGCATTTCTTTCACTTATTTGTTGTCTATGCAATAATTAGTAGTTTATAATTGATGAAATAATCAGGTTAATTGGGAAATAATTTCGGAATCATGAGTTCAAATTTGCCATGTTTGTGTCGACAGTTTAAAACTTTTGATTTTATGCACAGGCAAGATCTTGTCTGACCAAATCAGCATGGCTCCGTCAAACGCAGGAAATTTCGCACTCCGGATGTGTAATATCAGTTTATGCAACCAAGTCATATCACTTGGATATCCTGTCGAAAGACGTTTTTTTACCAAAGTTCGTCTGGTGCATTCCATTCGGGTGAGTACAAAACTACTGCGAACCTATTTGGTTTTTATTCGAGACCCGTCCTCCTATCCTGATAGCCAAACGCCACAGCAGCTGCCAGTGGACTAACAATTTCTTTTTCTTTTATCTTTCACTTCCTTTATTAATGAAATAACAATGTACATTATTTCTCAGGAAGGGGGCCGCGACCAACAGAGGGCTGCTAAGTGGGGAAGTTGGTCGAAGTTGGGAGGATCCTAACCCGGGACCTTCACGTCCAAACGTCACGACCTTATCCACTTGGCTACCACTGGCCAAAGTGTGGGCTGACGAAGTCAATAAAACTGTCAAACAGAATGGCACATACAGTAAACCACTAGCCGTTGGCAAAATGCTCAACAAAATAGCAATTTGCGTTTGACTAATAGTGGATTTCAGATAACGACGGTTATGATTAATAATTCAGTCCTCATTAAAGAGAATAGATAGAGCGACTTACTCTCTTCTGTCCTAAGCACAGAATCATATTATTCACGTCTTCCAAAGAGCTCTATAAAATTTTCCGAATATCCGCAAACTCAAAGAGTTTCCCGTGATTATTTCTATTTGTAACTGATCGCGAGCACAGACGGTACAATCCCTGACCAATACCGTCACCTGGGATAAGGGAGCAAAAACGGAGACCTGAAGACAGCGCTTCAGTCGTACAGATTGGTGGTGGATTCTTTTCCACAGGGTGTTTTATGGAAAGATTCCAATGTCCTGTGTTTCTTGTACCGGTGCTGGTATACCAGTAGTTCGTTTCGAAGTTTGCTCGTTGAAGACAAGCTTGTGTTAGGCAGCACTGTGCATCCAGTTACCCCGTCAAATTCGCATTCTGATCACACAAATCTTCGCAGTGGATAACAGTCTTCTAGCACAAGGACAATAAGAAACCTTGTTGGCAGTGCTTTGGAGAAAACAAAATAGGGCAGGAGACTTAGTGTGAATCACGTGCCTAATGTTTATCTTTCTACAAAGAATTCGTACACCACTTGTAGGCTTATTTCAAGGTGAGCAGTACTTTATGATCTGTAGGTTTCTTGACGTAAAAATGTTATATGTTGTGCGATTTCAGCGATCAAAACCCACCGACAGACAACACGAGTAACCTATCGGCTGTGATATTCTACGCATAATCATACTTTTAGGATTCGCAATCCAATCCGGACGCGACGCAAATGAAACAAACACTGATGATCCACACCAAAGATGGAATAACATTGTATGAGTCCCAGTGTTGAATTTGGTTTTGAGTATGCTCACTGAATCACTTAAATTAAGTTGAATGAAAAGAATATGTACTTTGTTGAGCGGTGGTGAATTGCAGAGAAGGAGATTGTTGAAACTAGTAAAACGTGAATGGATAGTCTCTCTTTTGCCTTAATTCGCTACAGCGGCAAGCATGGTACTGTGCTGCCAATAAGATTTCCATTCTGAGCATAAAGTCTGCAAAATTGATGAGTGGGGGAACTTCAAAAAGTATAAACCGAGATATTTGGAGAAACTTAATCTCAATGCGACTGTTCGATTGGTATTTTGAATAACTGACTTATGACTTGATTTATGAAGGTGTCTATGACAAGCACGGCAGAAACAATCCGAGCGGTGCATTGTGAGGTTATGCTGGCTTAGTCTTACGTGGGCATTTTGTCTTTCGTACAAGTGGATAAAAAAAGGGTACAGTTGTCTGATCAAGCTGCGCGAAAATGCGCGTTAGCCTTACAGCGAATAAAAGAATTACGTTTTGCATTAATCAGCAATGGGGATGAGCAGAAGGTTGACAAAATGTTCAAAAAATTTGATATTTGTGAATTATATAATGGTGAGAAAACTCAAGTACCCAGGGGGTGCGTCTGTCCAGTTGCGTTCGCAAACACAACCCGGCTTGGTTGAGCACAGGAACGATGAAGATAATTACCAACGCGATGTATTCACACCTTGTCTAGTCAAATCACTCAATGGACGTGACAAGTGCTTTTCGCATTATCCACAAATTTAGGAGCTAACAGTCAAGAGCTGTCAAGTGTCGCATCGTAAACACAGCTGAAGCCGTATGTGTCCGGATGTGTCCCTCTGTGGGCAGAGAAACAATTTGTTCACACTCTTAAACTTCCCCAGCCCACTTGTCATCCTCCAACAAGTGGTTTACAACCTGACCGTGTGACAAAGTGATCAATTACACATACATACACCTTGTTAGAGTTATGAACTGATGTAACCGCAAACCGACAATTTCCTGAGTCCATTCTCAACCACGTTTATTTTATGTATTGGCATTAGTACGAATAACTGAAAACGAACTTGTTCGCCATTTTGTTGTTTTCAGTATGACGCTGATGTAAATTTGGTTCTCCGCTGATTCCAAGACTTCGTTTGCAGGTTGCATGCGCACACTATTTTTAAACCTGTCAGGTGGCTGCTCTCAGAGACAGCACAAAACGAATCGCTCTATTTGTTCAGTTTAACTGCCGAAATAATACCACAGGTACGGAAATGCACACGATGCTTTGCTTGGAGAAAAAGGCTACCTCGGACTGCTTTTGGGATTGGCAACGCTACGGAGACAAACGGTCGGTACCGGCAAACAAGAAGCAGCTAATGCGACAACTTTCAGATCGTTATGGCCTTGTTGCAGCTGATTAGGAATGCCATTCCAATTTGTAACATTCTGTCTCTCTCCCTCACTTTCGTCAAAAAGCAACCAAATATTGCTGAGAATCAAGAACACCAAAGGCATCGCACTTTGCTTACTAAAAGGCATAGAGAAAAAATATGGGAGTTGACCACCGTGCTTGGTTGTATATCTCACTGCAGACAGTATGTGGGGTGTTGCATAATAATGTACTTCTCGGTTGCTTCGCCAAATGTTGTTCAGTCTTGTTACCAAGCGTTTTGTTGCCTTCGTGCTTGAGGAAGGCACCAGTTATAATAATCCATTTTGTCTTCTTTTTGAGTCTCACCACCTAAGGGCTTCGCTGGCTTAGAACTGAATTACAGTCATTTGGATTTCTCTCAATGTATTGTGGCTGAACTGTTAATTGCGTTGAATCTTGCAAGGTAACGAGGGTATTATGCCTCAATGAAATGATATACTTAAGGCATTGGCGCCCACTTCAACACTGAAGATCAATAAAGAACTATCCGGTTGTTTCCGTCATTTTTGGAATTGTCTCTTACGCGGCTAGCAGTGCTGGTACATGAAACAGTGATAGAGAATTAAACCATCAGCAACAGTGCATGGTTATGGACCGCCAATACCCATCACGCGAATGAAGACAACCAGAAGATCGAGACAGCTGAAAGACACGGTCGTTCAAGTCTATTACCAAGCTGTATATTTATTTGCAAGATATGAAGAATCCTGTGTAGTGGAGCTAATTCTAGCGAATGATATTTTGGGCATATTTGTGTTTGTCGTTCCTGTGCCGCCTCGGTTCTGACTGGTTGATTCCATAGGGTGACTGTAGCGAAGTCTCACCGGATTGCATCACGGGGTTTGAAAGCAAACTCATGGCAGATAGACAATGGGGATTACTTTCATGAGATTCTAATGGTGAAGCTTGGAGCTCAGATCTGGAGCGGTTCATCGCCAGAAAAGGTGACGTCATCAGTACGTGTGCGTTGGTGGCAGTGTTCCGTATTTGTACGTTTGTCATTAGCCTCAGGCTTGTAACTCTCCGATGACCATGAATTCCCAGCTAGACGTTTATCTTTCGGCTTCAGGTCAGTTGATCTTTAACCCTAGAGGCTTGGAACTTAGCTTGAGTCGTTTGAACCGTCTCCATTTTGAGTAGGATGATACGTAGTGACCCGGTTCCATAGATTTGCCTCTATGAATAATTCATATAGTGATGATGAAATTGAATGAATCTATTGCTGGCTTATTTATTTAGTTAAACCGTCTGTTATCCATCTTCCTGCATAGGTCGCTTTTAATTGTGTTCATTGGTTGAATTGTATATAGATTATCAGGCATCCCAAGACTCCCTAGTTTGCTTCTTCGTCGCTCAACTCAGAATTTCAGCATCATTCAGACTGAACATGAAACCTTCTTGCTCTTCGTGGATTCATATAAGATGAAGTTGATCATGCCTTCTTGTAGCTATCACGTAGTGACTCCTTCGAATTTCCACTATTCTCCCAGTTTGACCGATGCAGCAACTGTCGGAGTTTATCACATTAATTCTGTATCCAACGTTTTTTTTCCTTTTCTCGGTTTTGGACTATTCTATTGGTTCTTGACACTAGATCTCTCTTCGTTTCGAAAGACCAACAAGGCACTATGAGTACCCAGGGTGGTAACAGTCTTGTATTTATTTCACCCCCGTTTTGGCGCATTGTTTAGTGATCCTTCGGTTCCATTTTGTTTTATAATCCTTTTCAGTTGTCCATCCTTTGCAAGGTTTTTCTTACGAAATTTTTTTGATATCTGATGCGAACGAGTAACTTAAAAATGTAGTTTGCTTCTTATTTTCTTCTCAGTTCTGGCATGCTTTACTGAGCCCTGGCTCTCATGAGTGAGGTCAGGATGCATTACATTTCGCGGCCATTTGGTGGATTGTTGTGAAAGCTTAATTTCCGATCCTTATGTGTTTGCGATGTCTTTCTGTCCGTAGTATGCCAATATGTTCTTAAAATGCTATTTTCTTATCTCTTTTTAATTCCACAGTGGGTTCGATCTCTCCGAGGATGGTGATTACTTCGTTTGTCTCCGGTGCAGGAACATGTGCCAAGAACGGAGGTACCATCAGGGCATCTGACTCCTGGTGGTGCGGTCTTTTCTAGGGCCTGAATTATGGCCTCAGTGAGAGAACCGGAAATACGTGAACCCAACGATCTTCCCTAGATTTGTAAATGGACATCATCACCAAATTTGAAACACATTTCTCGACATAAATTTAGTGGTTCCTGAACCGTATGCATTTCAAATGATGTGTGAGGTAGGTGTTTTTCCATATGTTCTCTGGTTGCGTTCCTTGCTAAATCCAAATCAAGGAGAATATAGAGCACGGTAACATAAAGCGAAGTCATTACTGCGTCTTCTGCAATTATAATTTAAATTCCCTTTCCAGTAACCGCTGGTCATTGATAACGGAGAGGTTTGATCAGTGGTTTCAGACGTCTCCATAGCTCTTTCACCATTCTGTATGCTAGTCTTGGGCAAGGCGACATTCAGTTTGAGTGAAATGCTTTCGTCGGAACACTGATAATCCGTAAAACTGAACAACGTTGGAAGCCTCGGTCCACAAATTCCGCCATACCTAAGTGGCGGTCTTTACCATATCCTCGAAAGTCTTCAATGGCTTACTAATTTTCTCCATGGGTTCCACATATGAGTCAAGGTGTCATTTAACAGTTACTTTGCGTTCTCACTTCAGTTGGTCCGTTTCAGGATGACTGTCATTCTTCCTTACTAAACCTTGAATAATAATGTTTTCATCCTTCTTCCTTTGAAAAATATCTTACCTTGTGTTCTGCGCCTGAAAGAGCGTTCAATAATCTTGTTCGCAGCCCTTTGGGATCGGTCATTTAACCTAGCTTGTATATAGATAGTTTCTTACGTGGGAACTCGAGGACTTGAGTGGGTGTTCAAGTTCAGCAAGGTATTCGTTCGCTGCGGCTTGTTTCAGTTTGAGTTTGAGTCCTTTTCCGAGGACTCATTGCGCTTCATTCGGTAGAGACTTAGATGACAGATTATTCATTATATTGTGTCTAGTTTACTTTTAGTCGTTAGTATGCTGCTTTAGCTTTTCACATTGGGGTGATCCTTTTCCCATCTGACAATTGGTTATCCGTTATTCAATAGCAGTCGCAATTTTCATAATTACCCCACTGGTAACTATTTGTTTGCAAAGAACCTAATTTTTACCGTTATATTTTCATACTAATTTGAACAATTGTAGAAACTTGTGATAAACACGCGTGCGACATAATCCAGGCCTGCGGATGGCTGATTGGTGGCCCGTGATGTGCCTGTTTTAGTTCGGCGCTACTTCGTAAATATTCTTGGAGGAAGAATAATTGTTCACGAGTTGAAGCTTGCTGACAAACATCCCCCTGCGCTCAGCAGACGTAAATGTTTCAAGCCTAAATTCGGTCACAGAGATCTTGAAAATCGATATTGTTACCACTTCAGAATGCTTGTTTTCGTTAGGTTCTGACCGCTGAGACTTGCTTTTAGATCGCCAATGTTTCTTTCATTGCTTCTACCCAACAATAGATCTCTCTTATCAGGTTCCTCGTTTACTAACAATTCGTTTGCTTTAAATGTCTGCTGCCTTAGTGACTGTTCCTCCGCAATCGACGCAGATACTTGTGCATGCACACGCAAAAGTGCCACAAATTGTTTGTATTTTAAATGATCTGTGGCAGCATCCTTGTCTACTGTATCAGATTTTGCATGGTCACTAATGATTGTGTGATTTACCGGATCTGAAGTTATTTAGTCTCTCATGGTGTGAATAATACGAGTAGAAATTTCGCTGAGGACGCAATGATTATTTACAATGAACATCTTCAAAAGGGCTCTCAACAGCTGGAATAAATAGAACTTTTCAGCCAGTCATTTTAATCGGAATTCACCTAACTTCTAAAAAACCCTGATCCTGGATTGTCTGAAAAGCACAGAATTCACTGACTGGACTGAGATGTGGCCAGGGAAAATGAACTGGCGTTCGAGGTATTCTTTTTGGCAGTTTTCTATATCCGGTCTGGATGAAGTGCTACGGACTGCGCTCACATCCGGATCTGGTGATAATCTGGTCTTAGAGACGGAATCTTAAACTGAAAATTGAGCCGTATATTGCGAGTAAGACTTCTCAGGAAACTCAGTGCAAACAATTTTCAAATGAAGACCATCGGGAATCTTATTTTTCTATTGGTCTTCTAACCCAGTTTCTACAACACTGGTCCGAATTTCGACCTGGCATTGATCAAGTGCATCTTAAAACGTGATCATATGATGCACGATCTTATGATGCATTTCCGCTGGACACTGCTATATGTCAGACGGATTGGACAAGCAAAGTATGGAAGATCTGGTATTCCGCATAATTTGATCCACAGTAAAAACCAACCCATAGCGTTTCGACTGATATTCTTCACACATCCATCAGCGAAATGCGCAGGATGCTTCGCTTCCGGGAAGTTGGTTTAGTTGGACCTTTACTCCTTATGAGTTGCTTGCTATTTCGAAATCCAACTTCTTCTCTGGATGCAAACAGAAAGCAAAGAGTTATTTTCGTCAACTTCCTTCGAGCAGCCGCATAAATAAATTGTCAGTGGCAGACTCAGTATTGTAACAAAACCAGCAACAGGGGTTCAGTCTGAGTTTAGTCGTTGTACTGGTTGGAACGGCAAAGGTGTACTTTTGTTTGTACAGCTGTACATGGTTTCTTAATGGTGAGCTGAGCAATGATATCACGTGGTGAATTATTTCATGAATGCTTTTGTATATCTCAAATTACGGGATACACTAGTGCAAATTGAAGGGGTGAATAAAAGTTTCGGTCAGAACGGGACAAGTAGGATTGTTTGCAGACTAAAAGGAAAAGAACGAACTGAATAAGTGGGATGTGAAATGTCGATTCCCATATGGCTGTTATCTTCAACAACTGGAACAACTTTCGCTGTTTCCCAGATTCGTAAGCACACGCGTATTTAAAAATTTTAATGGCCACGTTCCTCGAGGTGATTTAAAAATGTTTACAAGGCTGATTGTTTAAACCTCTGAATGTTTCCAACACAGTCGACCTTTACTGTTTTATACATTTTTACTTTGGCATTCGGTAGTGGATAAAAATGTTGTCATTTGCAATGTATGAACGCTTTTTGTAGCCTCGCAATGGACTAGAGTTTCAGGTTCCTGAAGAAGGGTGTGAATAGATACGTCCATCAGAGTGCATGACATCAGAAACTCCGGTACATGTGTGGAAATAAAATGAACATGATAACCGTTGGCTAGAGATTGAACATGCTTCAAATGACGTGGATTTAATTTTTTCTGGTTAGGGCAAAAACATGGCTTCCACTAGTGCCCCCTCCGGTCTGACTGATGTGATTTTAGCATTCATGAATAACCCATTTGCGTACTATTATGGTTTCATCCCCCCTCGCCCAAATTGCCAAGACCGTTTTGAGGGTTGTCATCAGATTAGTGTGATGTCCGCAGTGTTGCATGATTGCCCTGTTTAGTTCTTTTATCGCACCCATGCGAGAAGAAGCTGGGATATGTTTGGCTAGTCTTTTAGACAGTTACTTTATTATTTGTCATATGCATCATGCACTACAACAGCAAGCGAGCTAACATAACATAAAATATTGATGTGTGGGGAAAAATATCCCTGAACTATCAGTGGCTCAGTCTTCGACACAAATAGTGGGCGTGCGGCAAGGAAGGTAGTTTCAACGGCTTTAGACTAGTGCCAAGGTTTATCTCCCTCAGACGAAACGAAATTTTACACTTCTTTCATCCTCGCTTATTGTCTTCTAGGCTGACAATCTCTTTCCGCAGTATGTCTGCGAATATTCCCACCCGGACAATCATTTGTGCCCAACACTTCCCACGTATACCTCGGATCAGTATCGAATGTCTTGCTTGTCAAGATCTTCTTGTACCCGAGAGAACCGAAGCTAGATAAAGTATATCATATTTCTCAAGTGCATTTACACAATACATTCCCCTCTTAGTGGCTGTCCACTCGCGCGGCCGTATATCCAAGGGCCCGAAAAAATGGTCATTCTCCAAATCCACCGTGAACTTGCCGGTCAGATGCGCAGTGTTAAACGTGCGCGGAAATTCGTCGGGTCATGTGCCCACATGCTATTCTTAAATATGTAATCCGTGAATCGGGTAAATATATATATACACGTCTTAAACAGAGACGATGTTCCCTAGGTGTCCGCATTCTAGTTGACCCAAGAATAGATCTGCAAGAATATATCCTAGCGGTGGCCTTTCGGTTTGCAGTACCTCCCATAAAACAGCCCTGCATATTTCATGTGTATTTAAGATTCAGTCTCTCTAGCTAAGTCAAAAGCAGCGAAACATTGGTTCCGTTCTCAATCAGGTGTTGGCAAATAAAATCCTTGATCTGTTTGTGAACAATGGTTCAACAATAACAGATTGCACAGTCTTATTCATCACATCCTGACCTTTTATCTTTCGATAAAGATGAAACAGTCTTACACACACGCGGATGCATAATGACCTGTGCTTTTGTTCGAGAATCTTGGCAATCCGTTGCATTGTATCATGTTAAGCAGAATCACTAATATCAAACTTCGGTCTAAAAGGTTTAGTGGTCTCCAGTGCATTGGGGAAATCGTCAGGTTTTGCCACGTGGCGCTAGCTTTTCATAAAAGGAGTTGAGGTGATGAAATTTTGCAGACTTTAACGAAGGCGTTCTTCGTAAACTTATCCCCGGAACATGAAACTGCAGTCCCTAATCGACGTGTAAGATTTGTTGCACGCCTTTCCGCATTCCTAGTGCTGGCCACACATCTTTGCACACTGCCGAATTTGGTACATATAAATGCCTGAAATGGTGCCGACAAATATTTTGCATTCAAAATCTAATAGTTTGTTGTTGTGATAATCGGACCAATTACGTTGATTGATTAGCAACATCAGATAGTTGATTACTTCTGCCTGGCTTTGGTCTTGCTGCCAAATTGCCACTGTGTCACCTGGCTCTTGGTAGCCCGTGAAATTCAGTGGCCTCGTTCTAGTCTTCCTGTCGAAATGGGAACAGGACTTGATACGAACAGATCGTAACTGCTTTGGTTATCGATTGCAACTTGTTGACTATGGTCCAACAATGGGAGAGCACTGGTAATTAACGAAATATAACTGTTTTGCTTCCGCAATGTTAAGACAAGAGCAGCATGTGCTCACAGTCGACTGCATCGGGGCTCTTATTTATTCACTGCATTCGCAGAGGTTTGCCGATAACAGCACAGGTCCGTTACAAAAAATGCATGACCAGCCGAGTGGTTCCATTAAACGATAGTGTGATTAGATAAAAAGAAACATTGATAAGTGAACAGTGTGTTGAACGGGCTAAAGCAAAATGTACACCTCGTTTTTAACAGCCTTCTAATTGGTAGATCACTGAACTGTAGGACATTGTAAATATAGTATTTGGATCATACCAACTCCGTTTTAATTCTTATTGAAAGTGAAGCGCGATGGCCAGTAGTCAGTAGTAGCATACAAAGTAGCTAGGTCCTCTGAGTGGGCCAAGTGGAAGGAATGAAGGCAGACACTCCGAGAGAAGAGTACTCTCGATCTGAAACCTTTTACACAACTAAAACTGGCCAAGGATAGCTATTTGGTAACAGTATTAGACCCAAACAAGTGAGCTGAAAGTTTTTCTGCCAGACTTTGTTTTGATTAGCATTTACCATTTATCTTTGCATGCAGAACCAAACGACAAATGAAAAAAGCTTGCCGGAAGTCGACCATTTCTATTCTGTCGTCATTCGTTTGGATATGTTGAAGAATTCGAACAAATTCCCAAGCATTTCACCGGATTCATTTGTCCTTATTCCCGCAAACAAATCTTAATAATCATCTATCGGTCATTAGTGCTTTTACCAACAAATTATTGCCTCGTGAAACGAACGTATACGGATCGCCAAGTAATAATAATATCATTACCATGGAAATATTTCACTTCCATTGTTTATTATATAATCAATGCACACTGTCTTTCGAATAAAGGGGAACGCAGTTGGGAAAAGTCTACCGAGAGGGGAAATTGACAGACCGCCAGTGTGTGGATTCGAACTCGTCAAAATACCACAGCCCTAACCCATCACTGATCTGAGGAATCTTCCGTCAAGTAGCTTGGTTTTATATTCCATTGCCTGGTCATAACAGCTACGGAATTTTATTTTCCCAAGCCAGAACACAACAGACTCATTTCCAGTGTCACAAAGTTTCATCTCAGATGTTCCGTTTGCAGAAAATGCAAGTGGCTTTCACAAGATTTACTGTTTTGCGTTGGTCTTGACACATTCCACACGAGACCAGACACTTCCGGGATCGATTTTACAAATGCGGATGCCAAGAGGCTGACATGTTCGAGATATTAACAGTGTCCTGCCCAAGTGCCGTTCCATTCCTTTATTTCGTCGTCCTAGGTTTGCTTTAGAGGACTTCCCCAACCGACAACTGGGGTGCGCTATCATTAATCGAGGTTCACTTATACACACTGATTTAAAACTTCTCTTCGAAACCGTGAATCCTTGCAAGCAACCTTATTCAATGTCACTGAGATCTATCGGTAATAATGTAGGACCTGTCGATGTTACCTGATTTCGATATAGGTTGCACAAAGTCCTTGATAGACGAACGCATTTATTTTTTATTTCATTCCATTTTCGTTATTTAAGGGTCACTTTAGCCCGTCCTCTTTCTAAGTAGATAGATTAGCAGTACTTGATAAACGGTCTAAGCTAATATGTCTTATCTTGGTTTGTTTCTAATCGTTTAGTGAATCTGTTCCGTCTGTGCGCAAAACCCGTTGGTTAAAAGAAGATTTTCTCCCGCTATACTTGGGGATCAGCAATAATTCTCATTTCGGTTTGTCATAATCTCTTAATCTCGTGGGATGTAAATTTTTTCGAAATTCGGGTCAGATTAATGAGTGCATCACTTGGTTGGCTCAGCTGCTTGCAGTATTGATCGTGGAATAACCTCACAATTCAGCTATTAGATATTTCATATAGTTTGCTATTTCCGCGTGACATGACACGTTCCAAGTAACACCTTGAGATATTCGATAAAATGTGTTTGCTTTTAACTTCGTTTCGTTTTTCCATTGCAATGCGGATCGAATTCCACGAGACGGCTCCCGTCACTTCTCACATGCGTTCACTTCACAATGCTGTGCTACACCGTTTGTTGCATGTCCACAGCAAAATGCACTAAACACCTGGAATAAATCAGCAAAATGAAAGCACGGAAACGCCGCTAAGGATTCAATATGATTTCCTATGTTGCGGATTTGTTTATGGAGGCTGGATTCGAATCCATGTGCGAATGATGTCAAAACTTAAGTAGATTGTTTGCTCTGTTACTTAACAGGGAAATCATATTCGGAATATTTACCAAAGAATCAAGGCTTACCGGCTGAGTTAAACAAGTACAAAACGTATTCCACGGTGATTGTATCGTTGTTTTTCGAGTCAACTAGCGTTTACTACCTTGAATTCTCAGGTTCCTAAAAAGAGCTAACAGCCAGGGCTATTCAGGAGGATTATCCCAATATCCTTTGGCATATCCTCTTCGGTGAACTGGCAATTCAGTTAAAGTGTGGAAGCTTGTGCAGCTTTCATGGGAAGGTTCCAACTCCCAGAAGTTTAGCGGACTAATAAAAGTAATACTAAAGCCAGTAATTTGAATAGGGCGGAAATAGGGAACAAATTGCGTGATGCAAGCACTTTTAGTCTTCTCAGTCGCGTACGTAAAACGTGGTAATTGATGTTAGAATTAGACAAGAAGCAATATAGTGCGGCGGAGGGGGAACGTTGTTGATAAACTCAAGAAAATGTTCAGAGAAAGCCGACTGGCCAATGCTTGGACAGGCACACATTGTGAATCGACGGTTTTTGCGCACATGTTGGTGACTTCAGTCTGTTGATCCACAAAGCCTCAAAGAAAGCAAACAGTCTCGAGTTACGGTTCCGTATAATCACTTGGAATGTTTGTTCAGGGTTCGTTTGGTGCCCGAAGTTCATGAGATATTTCGTGAATCAGGTGGCCGGGTTCCTCGCTTTCTGTTCGGGTGAATGGTGAGCCGTTAGTTTCACGAACCATCTGGGCACATGCTCTCTCATTTGTTGGACGAGGCGGCGATCCATGGATTCATTTTTGATCTGAGGAGACTTTCAAAGGACAGGAAAGTTCGATCAAACAACCAACGATAGTTCTCTTAACAAATTTTTTGGGGAAATCCCATGCTGCATATTCCATTACCGTTGTTGTCTCCATGGGCCGGTACAAAATGGAGCACTTCATTTTTAATGCTCATTTCGTTTGTCTCTCTCTGGACCTGGATGTTCGCAATTTTGACAGCCTGTCATTGCTAGTGTTCGTGATTCTTGTTTGCATGTAGTCAGAAATAATACACTATGTACTCGAGATTTTACGCAATTCAGTCTGATATGACTGTTTTTAATTTATTTTGTTTTTAATTTGATGCACTGTTGCGATGTGACCCATCAACATGGCTCAGGAATGGTTAGTTTCATTCCTAAAGGTCGCCGGGAAGTCTATTAAACTCACAAATAATGCTCTGTTGAATACGCAAAACCTGATGAGGGCATATAGCCTCATTCACCAGTCGATCGTAAAAGAACATCCTAGTGAATTCCATATGATTATTTCCCGTGTAGAGTTTGAGTGACTACTCAGTGGAAACCGAACCAGCTCTTCAAGCTGTCCCATTCTTTGCTAACGATCCTTCCATCAATGATGTGCGTCTGGCCATCGGATTAGTGGAATGATTGTGGTTCGCCGGCTGAGACAAGTCAAGCAACGTCCGCCTGTAAATTTTGCATCTCTTTGACGGTACTATTCATCACACAATTCGAACGGTCTGTTGGTGAGTTGGTTGCTCAAACTAGGTAACTGAAGAAGTGAATCACTAGATTTTGTAATGTGCATGCAAGCGGACGTGAAACGTTTCCGCACATTTCTACAGATCACATTAACCCTGCGCATGAAGGCAAGAAGTTCCACTCACTTAAGTGAACGGGTACCATTTGGCGCACCCCGCACTGCACAGTGAATATCGTTAACATATCTACTAGTAATAACTTTATCAGGAAAGTCTTATAACATACAAGCCTCGAGGTTGACAAACTCTGCATAGATTCACCGCTTGTTACATTGGTTCCTTTATCCGATTCCAACTGTGACGGAAATTTGGTGTCTGCGTAAACTTTATTACTAATGCGGTGGATATTATAGTCTTCTGTAAATTACTGCAGAAGTTCTGGTGTCAGATTTCGTTTTCTTGAAAAACCGAACGCTTAAACAAAAATTAACGATATTTTATCTACACCTGCGACAAACTGGAGATGAAATTACCGGAGCACGTCTTTGCAACTTGAACCCGTAACTTTGAAGCAAATTATATTCAGCGAACGGCCAACTTGGGATCCACGAACTCAGAATGCAAGGACTAAGAATTCCCGAGAATTTATTCGATCTATACGACAGTTCGTACTATTTTAAAGTACATAAGCGAGAAACGGCCAATCGTCCAAACCAGCACAAAAACCCGGACTCGATTCATATTCGTCCAATGAAAGCAAACTTTTCCCAATGCAATAATGAAAATAGTAGTAGTAGTAGTAGTAGTAGTAGTATTAGTAGTAGTAGTAGTAGTAGTAGTAGTAGTGGTAATGCTGCAATCGATCTTTTTCGGCTGCATACACTTCAGCAGCCATTTCTCCCTTCTCTAGAAGGAAACGAGACCTTCCCCACCAATCCCAGTATCCTAGTTTCGTGAATTTGTCAGCGACCAAAACCAGAAGTTAGGTGGTCCGCTAGTTGAAAGCTACATTTTTTCCAGCAAGTTTCCAATCTTTTACAACAGAATATTTTAAAGAAGCTAACCCAGGTCAGTCTGAATTGGCCCAGGCTATTTAGTAAAAGTATTTTTCAACCAGGCCAAAATCCAAACCTAAAAGTTTGTTTGTGCGAAAAACTCAGCAACGTTCCTTTTCCATGAAACCTAAACAAACCTCGGAATTTAATAGCCGACTCGCTTCATTTATTCAGCAAATCATCTAGACTCGAGAATTATTTTTGCAATTCAGTTGAGGGGGTTTCAATACGTCTATTTTCTTCTCGTATATCTTGAAATCGGAAAATGTCTTTGCGGAAAAACGCATCACGCGCCAACTTGTATCTGTATCAAAAAAGTCTAGTTGGTTTGGAGATTTAACCAAACCAACAAACGGGCCACGGGAACAGCAGCACCCTTCATCAATTTCCGCATCAATTCACTCGGCAATCTGTTTCCGGTTGACACAGCCTGATTCTTGCCTCGAATGATAAACTTTTTTATCGCACCCCAGATCCCCGGTTGCCTCCCGACAAAATTGGGCACGGAACTGGCATGCCGGTAGTCATGTGAATGTTTGGCATGGATTAAACAATCCGTTTGACTTTTCGTTTACTGATTCTCTGTTCGTCAGTGTGTCTCCCTTCCGCAGTTGTCCGCAAGTTCGTTCGCTGTTCTCTCCGTTCATTTATTCTTTGCAGTGGTTTTCCGTTATTACGCAGGCAAACACAAACACTTGCTTGATAAATAAGAAACCTTCACGAGGTTGATGGGTTAGTGAATACCACCAGACATCACAAAGATCGACTTCAAAACGTCGATTTCACCGCCGCATTCGAACAAGGATGAACACAGTTGGTTTTGCTATAGTATCAGCTAACGCTTTATCTAATAGTATAATATTTTACGAACTAGTCTGCATTGTGGTTCCCTGTCCTTTTCCAATGTTTGTCTCATTGCATACTGGGTATACAGGAAGGGAAATCAATCTGTCGCACTGTAGGTTTTTTTATTGTTGATACATCAAAACGGAGAATCGCTCACAAGTAGGGAGTGAGCAAAATATTTTCTGGTTGTTGGTTTTGCTCTCTTTGGCCGGTGACAAACGGTTCTATCGGGAAGAAACTGAGAGAACAATCTCACGGAAATTAGTGGGGTTTATTTGAGGCAATTAGAAATTTTCCAAACTTTTCTGCCGGTAATTCTATCGATTGGTCGTCATTTAACTGAGACCGTTGCATGAAATTCTCAGAATTTAAATGACAAGACGTTTCTTATTAGACGACATGCGTGAGGAATCGGTTTCTTCCAAGTAACGGAAACAGAAACACTACGGGATGAGAACCCAAACTGATATCAACTAGCTTAATGATTTCGCTGACGACACCCGATAGTAAGGCGGATGTCAACGATGATGACAACAGTAGTGCAAAGGAACAGATGCACCATGTAATGTTATCACTCATTAATAACCGTAACCACAGTTGAACTGTGTACAAGTTCATCTTTCCGCTTGGAGAGTTATCATCTGTGATTAGTCGGATTACAACACACAAAGTTGTAATATTTTTGTACCTGAATGAGTGTTTGCTGAGCGTTACATGCACATTCAAACAAAACGGTAATGTGGAATATGAAATATACGCATTAAAAAAATAGTACCTACATTTCAGGCTACGAGCGGCCTCATTTCACTTAAGGTTTTATTCGGGTTACGTGACAAGAGCGCAAGGTACGGAACAATTGAGCGTCTATTGGTTCAAGCATGGCATTGATTCATTTTATTTTAGTTGCGTACAAACGAAATGGTGATGCAATTATAAAGGCCCCTATAGAGTGGATGGGATTGGTCGATAAGTAGTCTACTCGAGACTTTTTACGCGCATTGTAGCCGTGGGCCGCATGGGGTTTGTAGTGACTTTCTAACTTTGGTGGCATCACTGCGTTGACAATCCCGAGTAGTCAACAGAAGAGCGACTGGAACAATTGTACCGGCTTACAAACAAATACAAAGAGTTTGCATTTTGCTCCAAGGGCGCTTACGCAGTGAGACAATCTGCTCATTTTAGTTGGAACACCTTCAACATGGTGGGAATTATTTTGGCCGCTTTGCCTAAAACCTTTCTTATTTGTTGGTTGTTTCGTTTAATGCTTTTCGAGGATTTTTTCGTTTCGATCAGTTCAACTTCGTGTCCCAACCACCTGGTGGACGCACAGTCAATAGACGACTATTGTGCGAACATGATTCCAAAAATTATGAATATTACCAAATAAATATAAACAGACAAACAACTGGAAATCTCCAAACGTACGAGAAACAGTCAGTGTCAGTCACGTCAAGACGGCGTGGCAGAATGCTGTACAGTAGGAGTTTGGCGAAACAGATTGGGGATTTATTCGAGGCTGGTCGGTGCGTGCGACCTCACGTAAATCTGTTCGTATGTAACAAATGCACCTATGCGCGTGTTCATGTGCAGCGGTTTATGGGTCAATGGGCATGGGGTAGCCTGCGATCAGTCTAGTGCAAACTAGAGTGTGCGCTTGTCAGCCCGTTTGTTTGTGGTGCCTTATTCCGTGATAATGAATGAGCAGCGATCAAGGATATGCCTCCTACCGTGATAATTCTGATTAGAGCGGGGTGAGGACACTGTGATGATTAGACGTTACGGTAGTCAACAAAATGGGATGCACCACAGGAACCCTTAACTATTACAGTTTATACAAGATGTCTAGTGCACAGATATGTGTGAATGTGTGTGTGTATGTGTAAACACAGGACGGATTCGAGGATTGGGATTGTGCAAAGTCGTGGTGGTATCGATTGGTGGTTAAACGAGTTGCCATTCCGCGCCATTCCTCTAGCATCAATAACCCGCGACACTATGTGAAACGTACAAATATGTAATTCCAGGGTGCCGTGGGCGTTTTCCAGTTCATTCCAGCTAAAGGCTCAGCAACATTCGTTTGCTTAGAATCTGTTAGTGAGGAAAAGGCAACTCATATACATTTACCGGGATTGAGTGGCAAACTGTGGACTTTTGACTACTTGGTAAATTCAGGAATGAAGATCGCTGGCGCCGGAATGGGACAGACCGAGGGCAATATCATCAGAACGCTTTGGGCTCAAGTGTTACTATGGCATTTCTCCAAGGATCGTGAACCGGGCGACAGTCTGAGCACTGACTAGACAATTTTGATAACATTAATTTCACGTTGTGTACATTGTTGAGAGCGTCTAGGTGAGGTCAGCAAGACCAATTGCCTTGCTATACGTGAGCTATGTGAACCCCTTGAATGGAGAGGTTGACCGGCAGTGGTCAAGCGGATTAGGCGTCTGGATTTGAAGGTTGCGGGTTCGAGTCCTCCCACCGCCGGTCAACTTCCTTGGAAGCTCTCTGTTGGCCACGGTCCCCTTACTGAAAAATGATGTAAACTGTTATTTAATTAATAAAGGAAGTAAAAGATAAGCGGTAGAAATAAAGAACTGAAGGCGTAATAAGGAATTAGGTCAACTTCTGGAGGCTGAGATGGCTTTGAGCAGTTGATGGTTCCCGCATTTACTATTTTATTTTCTGATAATGGAAGCTACTTATCCTAACAAATATTTAAATGACATATTACCTACTGGCAAAGCAAACTGAGGTCAAGGCTGAACACGACTGAAGTAGGTTTGGTCAGCTAAATGTCGAGATCGGTGCATATTCTCCGAACCTCTTTTCGGATTTCGAAAATGGTGTATTTTGCCTTTAGTGATGCAAACCTAATCGTTGATCTACTCGATTTCTTTTTTGCCAGTCCGCTTAAATGAACCCCATAAGCGCTTTTTTACCCAGTGAACTAGGTCTGATTCAGTAAAAGTCAATCCAAAAATAGTCTTCAGAGAAATGGACGATTCCATTAGTTTCCTTGGTCATCATTTGGTACACATCAAATTATTGTCGAAGTTATTTCAAACTTCTTGATAAACCACTGACAACCAAAATTTTTGGGGTGTGGCCATCTGAGGTGGTTGGTACTATGGTTTTTTAATACGAGCGTCATCTGATTTTGTATTCACACGCCGGCTGTTGTTTCCGAGATTAAGGAGTATCGGTCGAATTTCGATAAATTTCTGTGGTTAACTGAATACTGTTCAAACTCATTCAACGATTTCCATGTAAACACTAAATTTCACTGAGTGGACAATGACAAGTGCAGAGAGGATAGTAGTTTGCCAAACAGTCAGGATAGGAACATTTTTTTAGTAAATCAATAGGTAAAGATTACAATAATAATATTGGACGAAAGACGAAGGAAATTCTCACTAACAAAATGTTGGCACTGCGTAATTAGAATAAAATTTCTTGAAAATACTTCGGTTTCATTTCATAAAAATGTTCGTAAGTGATGTGCAGAACTCATTCATTCTGTTGTCGCCACGAACGATTCTCGAGGTTCACGACTGATGTGATCCAACAAACTGCAGGATAGCCTACCACTTCCTGTGCAGTTGATGTCATCGTGAATGTTGGATTCTCAGTAGCCGTCTCATGGTCCATTAGGGCTGTGATGATAGATAAAAAGAATATTGAAACCTATTTTACACCTCTCGGTAGTGATGAAGTTGCGGTCTCATTTTGGGATAAATTCCCTTTCGAGCTGATGCACCACAAGGTCTTGACAACTGCATGGAATATTAACGTAGTTCTTGAGGGGTTTCTCCTATGTGGTTTGATCAATAGCTAAGCAACTACGGATAAAGCTGTTGGTACTCTCATGATGAGAAATTCTGTACTTGGATACAGATTTGTGGCTCCGTGCAAAACCCCATCGGTGTAGACTAAACTTGGTAGAAATTTGGAAATATTAGGACCCCGTTGCTTATGAAATTCTATTAGGATAATGCTCCAAATCTCTCTGTTTTCCCCTAATCCCGTTCAGTGCATTGGCCCTGGGATACAAAGCTACATACTGATAAGAAAGTGTTTCGACGAAATCTATAGTTCATACCTTGATCAGAATGGGGCTAGGACCTAGGTGCTGTGATTCAACCGCGGGTCAGTGCCACGTAGAATTACTTGGAACGCTGAGATCTACTGTCGAGCTGCAGTTATCGGTACTGGAAGTGAACCCGAAGATAATAGACACTAGCGTGGCTTTCACCAGCAGCTCACCTTGACAGTTCTTCTTTCCATATCCCCAGAGCCATCATATTCTTTGATAGAGGATTGCCAGGGTTAAAGGAATTAAATGAATAGAAGAACATGTACGAAGATATGGTTGGTCATTAGAGCTGCGTCCCCTCCATTAAGCCCATCGCTATTCTGGTAATCATTGATGCTGCTGAGGTTGGTACTCAGGATCAAATTCGATCATTCCCAAACGGTTTCTTTTTAGTTTGCTTGTATTTGGAACCAATGTCTCCCTGTCTCGAGTGTGAATAAGCTAGTCGGAAATCATTGGTTTACGCAATGCATCCCGGACCATTCTGTAATATCTATTCCTACGCAAACCGTGGTCAGAGTGAATCCGCCTACAGTCATTCTGAATAACCAATAGGAAATTCGCAAGATTAAAATTCAGCAGTCTGTCTTATGACGGTTGCGAATACGGATAGTAAGAGGAGGAACTACTTCAGCTGTCATGTCGGAGTAAAACCCATTCACGCTATTTGCAAAGTTAGAACTCCACGCTGAAGAAGACTAGAGCCCCCATATACATGAGCATTTTGTGTTTGTTGAGCGTTGTTTAAGGTCATAGTGTTGCTGCCTGGTTAGATGTCACCTAACACTAGTGACGTAATTGTATTTGGTTCATATGAAGTCATCAAATGCTGCAAATAGTACAAAGATGTTTTCTAAAGCCCAGTGAGATTTCAGATCACTTAGCACAGATATGCTTGAAAAATTAACGCGGTACAGGAAAAAGTGCGAACGCATTTTTGCAATCTGTTCTATTTGCATACGGATTCCATTTTCAGATTCGTGAATCCGACTGCCTCAAGTACCAGAATTATGTAGCGACATTTGGAGAATGTCTTTCATATTTTTCTTTATTTGTCCGTTCAGGCTGTACAAATTTCACAAATCGAGCTCTAATGCAAACGCATGATGACGACCTATTCCCCAATGGAAGTCACTGGTAGTTTGTTTTTATCCTTTCCTTGTTAAATTATGTATAATTTTTTCATCCTTTTCCATACCTTGAGTTTTTAGCTTTGGTTTGCCCAGTCGGGGATAGAGAATTTGAGCTCATTCCGTTTTTTTATTTGTCGTGTTCATCACACCTGGGTTATTTCGACGGAAAAAGTGAACAGAATCTGTTGAGAGCAAAAAAGAACCCCACGTCGGTGGCAAATAGGCGAGTAAAACCAGTACTACAACTAGTCCAATTCATCCGTGAATCAGTAACCACCCGTTTGATCGTGTCCGGCATATGTTTGCCCAAACCTGGTATAAGAAGGCCAAAAAATGAGAAGCATTCGCATGGAGTCAATTTGTGATCGTACAAGACTAATTTCCTTCCCATTGCCTGGACTATTTTCCTATCCGCTTGTCTTCGTTTCTTTCTGCCAGTAAATACCACTGGGATAAAAATAATTCCACGTCGTCGTCGTCCCAAAAAAGGATTTCATAGTAAACTAGCTGTTTTCTTAGGCACATCTCACTATATTGCCCAAGTTAGCACAAGAAACTCGTCGACAGGCAATACTTAAGTGTTCTTGGAATGATTCACCGATCAGTACTCATTCCCGTTCTAAACGGCAACATAATAGCCAGATGAAGGTTTCGAATTTCTTCTCTCGGATACTACTATTTGACACCAAAATAGGTAGCATATACGCGTTCGGATTGCCTCTAACAGATCCAATCATTTGTGCACCATTTCGTTGGAGAAATGCATATGAAGAATGACCGGCCTACATTTTCTGATCTTAAAGCTGTGGTCGATTGTTCAGAGCAGAGGGAACTATCTTATTCTTTCTTATGGTAGCTATGGCAATTTTTGATCCTTAGACAGGGCTTTTGTGGCCATAGTTATCGTTTGTTTTTATTTGAGCGCCTTTGTAGTGAATAGGTGCGCTCAACGCAGCAATGAATTCGCAGTTTTTTTTACGACAGCCGTAAGCCTGTTACATGGACTCCCCGTACCTATATTTTTTCTCCTTCCTAGTGATCAACACGGTCGTCGACAAGCTTGTTTTTTTAATACGTATAATAAAAAATTATCTAATATCCACTTGTGCCATTTTTTTAAAGCAAAAATAGGAATTTCAGGAACTGCTTCTTTTAAAATGATTCATATTTATCCAGCAGTAAAAATGTAGGGATAACCCGGTTTGACGATTGACCGAACTCCCGCACCGAACGGGAATGACTGCAGCTCGGCAGTATTCCACATAAATTTTCACTGGTAGAATATTAATCATACGGATAATTCATATGATAATATTTCTGTTTAGTTGATCAGTGAAAAACATGGAAATTACCTCCCATTCAACGCTTCCCGTTGCCTAACTAGAACCGGATCCACGAGGATAAAGGACGACGGTGAGTTGCGGAACCAAGACCTTATACAATCCGAGTATTCATGTTTACATTGCGACGCATTACTCCTAGTACACTGTGCTAGACGCTGCTTTGATGACTGATAATTATATGCCGGGATTAGAACAAGTGATTTTCATCAAACCAGTGACAGGTAAGTAAGCCATTGTGAAGACAGTCCCTTTCTGTATAACACTGAATTTGAATTATTGTAATCGAGGCCTCATTTCAAAATGAATAATTTAGTTATCTGTGTGTAGACTCCATCGATCCTTTTTTGCGCCAATAGCGTATGCGGACTTTGAAAATTTGATCGATTGTTATGGCCATTTGCCATATCCTGTAAACTTTCGTAAAATTGCCAATGCAAGAGAACGTGTCATGGTGCGTAGTTTCTCTGTTATTCATATTTGTTTGCTTTTATCAGTAATTGCAAGGAAAAATTAGTCTTACTCACCTGATGCCGCATTGTCTTCAGCTTGGATGCCAAAAACTTCGCAGAATTAAGAGTTCGGAAAGATGGGAACTTGCCGAAAGTTGTTATTTTGTTTAAATCAGATAAAATTTCGTTTTGTTTATCTCTCTGTACATAGATTTGTACCGTTTCGAGTCAATTTTGTTTTGAAATTGGTAAGGTAATTGGAACCTTGTCGATTTTACATTTCTTGGTACAGTAACAGATCCTGAGAGTAGAGTTTTACTACATGCTGATGTCTTATTTATGAAATACTCCTTTTTCTTTCTGAATCACTGACCTCGCCCCGGTCAAATCTTTGCAGGTAAGTATGAGAACAACTGATCGCGACGATTCCGACAGAAAGAGAGATAGAAACAGAACAAACTGACACTCGGATTTTTCCAATTAGTCTTCATTACATAAAAATTTTCCTCTCCCGGTTTCCCATTCTACGACTCGTATTTGCCCGGTTGTGCAATTTTGCAATTTATAATCGGCCTTGCCTTGGCGCGAAAAAAGATGGATTATCAGCTAGCCAGAAAAGTCACTTTTTCACTTTTTTCCGGTTCACTGTTTGCCAACCTTTGGCAAACAAAACTGGAACAATAGTTCATTTGAAGAAGATTTATTCACTCAGGTCTAGTATGACCGTTAAACGAGAAGAATTTGACGGAACCGTAGTCGATTCGAACGTCTGACCATTGGGCGTACTGTTTCCCTGAGGAATATTTTCTTCTTGTCTGGTAGTGTAATTTAGTTGTTTCTTTGAATCAGATCCAAAATAAACGTAAATCGCATTGTTATCAAATGGTTACGAGAATTTTCTTCATTTTTACAAGGGAAATTCTAGTGGTCGCTAGGAACATAAATTATTGGCGATTTGTGGGCTATCGTGAGGATTCTTGCCTCAAGGCCATGATCAAATTTTAGGGAGTGCAAATCATTGAATGTTTTTTGCTGTTCATTGCGCTTGCCGTCCCGTTCGATACATGTCTGATTAGCAAATTGGGCTGGAGAACTTACAGTCTGCAAAGTTTAAAGTTTCTTTCCTTCACGTTTGAGTTTCCGCCTCACAGTTGAGTAAACAATCTCTCGACCGAAACAAAAACCATCATGCATCTTTATTTGAACTATTTCATGAATTCTTACTCTTGACAACGGAATCATTGTAGCGGCTTTTTGACCTTTGAGGGCAAACGCTTCGGTGACTGTTTTAATATCGTTTTGCAAACGGCCCTTTTGCACGCATCTGTAACAGTCAAGACATCTGTTTTTATGGTTACTGAAGTAATTCAACTCCCCGTGATTAATAGTAAGATTTATGATTCGATTTTCTCGGAGCATCAGCCTTGCACTCTCAGCAACCAGCTTTCCACGGACATCATGTACAGCAGTTTCATTCTTCTTGGGAATCACCAACCGGGCACATCCACCGCACCCGAATTGGAACGCGAACCCGTAACGAACGGTTGTGTTTGGAACACCTTAACCATTGTGCTAGCCGGGCTGGTACTCAACGGTTCATCGAACATCAACGCAACATGATATAGCGCCGTTAAGTGCCAGGTAGTGTAATGCGCCGGCCTGTCTACAGAGAAGTTTCTCCTGACCAAGGAATCGTCCAAATGCTGCTCAAATGGTCTGTGGCCTGCAAGGTCCAATGACAGAAACGGACGATATACCATATTGGGTTGACGTTCGATGAGCCGATGCGTACTAGCCCGGCTAGAGCGATGGCCAAAGCGTTCCAATCACCACGGTTCGTTCCGGGTTCGCGTCCCAATTCGGGTGCGGTGGTTGTGCACGACTGGTGATTCCCAACAAGAATAAAACAACTGTACAGTGTTCCCAAGATTCTTCGTCAGAACTTGGTGAATTATTCAGAAACAAGCGATTAATTTAGACATCAACTACAAGGTTTCCATTTTTAATTAAAATGAAGAAAATTTTAAAAAGGTTACCATATTATCCAGTTGAAAAAAATGGTAGCCTTTTATACGCCTTACACGGGAACCCGTTTGTTCCGTGTGCTATTTGCTCGCAAATGATTGAGGGATGCTCAGTGCAATCAAATGCAAATGCCTTGGATCTGAAATGCGCTAGTTTCTTGTTTGGCCAGGACAATAGCTGGTTCCACATGCTTATTCTTGTTCTTGTTCAGTCCAGTTCCCGAAAGTATCATGCAAGTTCAAGCGTTTTTTCGACCTGTTTTAGGTATGCTGAATACCGCAAAAGTGAAAGTTTGATGACTTCGACAAGATTCGAATCTGCGCAAGAACGCAAATCACGCATCTCGCAGCTGAGCTACCAGCTTGCATCGAAGCATTTGGGAAATTCACCCGAGATTACCTGCTGCTAGTAAGTAAGCATATAGCATTTGCCGCACCAAACCCCTTTATAATTTGATCAGATAGAACTAAGCTTGTGTGCACTGTCTATAGTCTAAAAAATACTCGCAGTATTTGTAGTCGCAATTACAATGCTTATTTAAAGACGTCGTTTCTTATTTTCTACAGATGAAGTAGAAGGAAACTGTGAAAACGACTCAGTGTCAGGAGTCCTAAACATTTGCTTTTTTAAGCTGAATTTTTGCCAAGTGAAAATGTGTAACATTACATGAATGAAATCACATGATCAATTTGCTAACAGTGAATAGACTTTTCTCTTGATATTATATCTGAAACCTAAGTCATTCACCTAGATGACTTTGCGCTGGCTGCTTTAATTGTCTTAGGGCTCTTTCTGAAGATGCGTGGCTGATAAAAGCTAAGAAAAAGTCGAGTAAGCGAAAATAACCAGCGTCACGGTTACCTACTTTGTCTAGTGAATTCGGAGATTACGGGAAATCCTTACAAATCCTTGATATTTGTCTCATTAAAAAACTATACGGACTAATTATTTGAATGTACTGTCTAAACCACGGGACCCCAACATCTGGGTGACTGTGGTTATCCACCTGGTTCTAACTTACCATATTGTGTGCCAGTCCGATTGATGAATTAGGTCTAGATTTTAAAATTATCTATCGGTGGGGTTCTACCTTCGAACGACCCTCTAAATTGAAGTGATTGCACAAAGTGATGCATAATGCAGTTTTGACATCCAGGTCAACAAAAGAAACTCACAGAAGTATCTTATAACCAGTTTATTTACATAGTTAAAAATCATTTGCAACGCATTGTCATCTTGTTGCAACTGAAATCCTAACCCGAACATCACAACGCGACCAAACACCTATCAGTTAGAGGTTTTTGACATTTAAAGTCCTCTGGTTTCATTTCCTGTGGAATCCACTGCGACATGTTCTCTAATACTGGCTGAATCAATCAGCGATCGTTTTCGCCAGCAACTGTCACGGCGAGTGTGAGTGAACTGTTAGACAATATGTAAAATGTCAGGGTTATGAAGACTGTTTCGCGCATCCCTATTGATTTCAATTGCAGCCTTATGCCTTTAGGTTTAACGATGAATCCAGGATCTCTAGTTATTCGGGCAGATATTTGATCATCCTTAGGTGGGAAAGCACATAAAGTGTTTGTTTTATTGCATTTGTTTCTTTTTCGCATAGCGCCATCGACCTGCGTTAGCTGAAAATACACGCTTTGTGAATCTGTCTTTGTTTTGCAGCTGGCTTTCGGTTCAGATTTTCTGTTTAGTGTTGAAGAGGGTTCGGTCCAGACGCCATTTGCAAGCTATTGTGGTTCGATGGTAGATTTTGCATAGCATCTTTCCATGTGGACGCTTTACCAGAAAAAAATGTGCAAAAAGTAAACTTTTATCCTTCTTTTATTCTTATCAAACAGAAAAGTTAGCATACTGACAGAAAACTTAAAAAGTCCCTCAACAGAGAAATTCGCAGTACTCACGCCGTGCCTCTAAAGGAGGAATGCCAAAATATTATTGTGGATTTTGGCGACAGTTGAATTCAATGGATATGTCCTGTCCGCAGAGTCAGTTTCCCGAATTCCTATCCTTCAATTAGGACGTTACTTCAGTTATTAGAAGCCAGCATGGCTGATGAACTCGTTTCGGGAATAAACAGTGAGATTCTAGTGAGAAACCAACGAAGAAGTGCACAGGTATTAGGATGGCTTGATTGAAAAGTACCAGATACGCATACCTGACTAGTTGCAGTAACCGAAACGCCGGTCTTACCTTTGTGGGGGATTTTATTTATACACCAGCATACGAAGCATAGTAGTGAGAGGGAAAGAATCTAACCCTCAAAACGGAAACAAATAATCTCCGTAGTAAATTAATATGGTCACTAATATACTTGGACAGTGTAGGCCCCTGAGCATTGTGTGAGCAACGAAAACTATAAGACTCATCAGTTGTTTGGGTAATGGCTAGGTTTTAAAATGACAGCCATGGATAAATGAGTATATTCATATCAAAATCCCAGTAAAATGTTGATCTGCATATCTGAAAGCCTAAATGCATCTTGGAAACTCCAGGGCTGACAGCGCAATGGTAACTGCACACCGGTGCATAAAACAACTGGCGCTGCTATCTCCTTTTCCTACCCAATCAACAGCTCGGAAGACGATTTATATTCCACGCGATTATTACAGCATTGGCACGGTGGAAGAAGAGGTGCAAGACAAAATGCAAGAGCAAACTTTATCCATCACATGTGCATGAAAGAATTCACGGAGAGAGCTCGTGCTGGCTTTTACAATATTGTCCAGCTGACTTCTCTGTGATGTAGTAAGGAGAAAGCTACTCTGCATTTCCGGTGGTATGACTGTTAGCATATATATATATATATATATATATTCACCAGGGAGGAGGAAAAAGACTCGGCTCTATCGTTCCTCGACGTACTAATTATGAGGCAACCAAACGGGAGCATAGAGACAACCGTCTACANAAAACCGACGACGATGGACCGCATACTCAATTTCAAAAGCAACCATCCAACCTGCCACCTAAAGAGCTATGTGCGTACCCTGTTCCATCGAGCCGAAACACACTGCAGTACACAGCACCCACGGGAACAAGAGCAATCTAGGTTGTTCAGGTTATTTGCGGTCAATGGATATTCAAAGTCTTTTATCAACGCTTGTATTCGCAGAAGGCAGAGGGCAAACACATTAAGAGGATCAGATCGACCGTGGTACTTCCATACATACGGGGAATATCCGAAGCGGTCGAACGCATCCTACGTCCACTAGATATCACAATCGCCCACAAACCGACCGGCACCCTGAGATCTATTCTATTCAACGGAAAAGATCGCGTCGACCAGCACGACCAGTCAGGGGTAGTTTATGCCATTCCGTGCCTCGGATGTGACAAACAGTATGTCGGTGAGACAAGCAAACAATTACGCACACGCTTGCACGAACATAGCTTAGCCCTACGACGCGCTGACCCACACTCGCCGATATGGAACCACTGTGCACAAACAGGCCATGAGGTCAACATCAACAACGCAAAGCTAGTCAGCCGGGCAAACAGAAAGGGGGAGCGACTGATTCTTGAAGCCCTCCACTCGAATAACTCGTCCAATCGGCATGTCGAGATTGACAAACATTACGTCATTTTAACAGGACCCGGATGCAGAATAGAGAGACAAACAGACGAACAGTGCACAAAACCGAACGGAACTAGCGAACCCATTCAATCACTCATTCACGTTTGACCACGAGTTTGGATCGAAACGTCACGATAAACGTATTAACTCAGTGTACGCCTTCTCAACTCTCTCTCTCTCTCTCTCTCTCTCTCTATATATATATATATATATATATATATATATGCAATATGGCTCACTGCCGCAGTGAATGACATTACTTCACACAAAATGTTTCCGTATTTGTATAATTTTCAACCTTTTATATTGCAGTTAACTCTTCACTAGTTCGCCTTGTCTTTTTCCATTTCAATTAGACGGTGGTTTCAGGCAGCAACCGAAAACAGAACACGCTGATGCATGGTTAACGGTTGAAACAAACTGAACTGATTTGCATCTGCTCATAAAATGAATCAAATGAACACGCAGGAGATCTTATTCTAAAGTCTATTCTGATTAACACAAGATGTGTCAATTTATGAATAATTTTTCAGAAGTATGAATTAAAAGGTCTACAGAATGATTTACGTACTCGAATTTTCAAAATGCAATCAATATTTCCGTGAACTAAAATGCCGGAAAGTAGTGGCTGGACTTGTGGCAACGAGCTCCATTTCTCTTTAGAGTAGTATGTTTCACATTTTTATTACAACTTACCAATAACAATGTCGAAGGCCACTGTCTGATGAGGTGACTAATTTGCTGTCAGATTCTGATAGGCAGTCTTTGCATTCTTAAATTCTCAAATTTCATCTGACACGAATCGGTCGATCGCTGCCACGAAAACCAATCTATTTGTGATCGATATTAGTTGTACATTTGTAAATTAATGTGGTTTGATGACGTAATTAAGATTTTCTCGATTAGTCGCGTTTAAAAATTTATTTTCCCAAATCTCAACTGCTCCTGGTAGACTCATTTTAACACCCTCCCGTTAGAATTAAGCTCAACGATTACTTAATATCCAAGGGTCTGCGTCCTGAAACGTCTGCTGGAATTTTCGTTTGACATAAATTTGGGTGACATTTCAAACACGCAGAGGATTACACTCAGAATTTGCAAAGAAATTGTCTTGGAAACCAAAAGTCATGATCTGTCTCATCACAGTTCGACAGTTGAAAATATGTGGAATTGGTCTATTTTTTGGAGTGTAAACTGCTAGAAGAAAGAAAGCGAATAGGCGATTGTTTATCAATTTTAATTCTCTAATTAACCTGTGAAGTTGGAATAGTTGGCAATTCGAGGGCGTTTCATTTTCTCGAGATTGGTGTCCGTGAAAATTCACACATGGAATTCCAAACTGCGTTTTGTTATTTCTATGCGCTTCTGATCGAGATGCAACTGTTTGTTAGCGGTTATTTTTTAGAATAATTTGCAATTATTTTAATTAATTTATTTTCCGGTAAATTTCTGTGCGCGATTTTCTTTTGGGCCTGCAGTCTTATAGAGTCCACGGAAAGTGATTGCCCCATTATGTTACAACGATGCATTTGTCCAGACCAATAAGATGTTATTAAACATTGCCTGGCCATATGCCATGACACCTGCCCATCGAGTTTACTCGGTACGCCATCAGACAAATCGGACAGTGGCATGACTTTTCTGAAGTGCTCGCCATACAGAATAGCTGAAACTGCCAAGTGGTATTGAAATGATGCACGCAAAGCAAACAAGTAATATGAACTGATTGCTTGTCCTTCAATGGATTGATTTTTTTCTACTCCGCGTTCCCCGCCTTCAATGAGCTTGGTTTTCACCTTCGGTGTACCTGTGCGTCATGAACAAATAGTTCGTTGCTTGTATCGTCATTCCAATCTACAATGCATTTGCCTGACAGCAAGTGACGGTTGAACAAATCGAATGATTGATCGATGAACCTTAGTCAAGGGGGAAAACAAATGATCGACCGGTTGACTGATGAATTGTGTCAGATATCATGCCAGTCAGAGGCTTCTGCCAAATCGATATGGTCAAAATAAATTACGAGGATATGAGGCAGCGACTGATTGCATCTTTCGATTAGAGACAGAGGGAAAGCGTTTGCGGGAGAGCAGATTAGCCGCAGAAGATGGACATTTTGCTGCCCCACCTCCGTTTACCATTTATTTCTTGTTTAAGTCCCAATTTTGACGACCTTTCGAGCGATAATTTAGCTGGTTCTTATTTTACATGCACAGATTACTTTGAATCATCTTCCGTGAAGTTGGAAATCAGACTCAGTTTCTAACACAAATGTCCAAATCACTACCACAGGTCGTTATGCATGAAAGGGGTTTACAGGTCGGTTGTCAAACACAAAATAATTAAGGTGCTGCAAGTTATCGGTTACTGGCATGATTAGTCTAGCCATTTGGTTGCATGCATTTGACACTGTATCTTTGTATGCCATCGTGTTCTGTGTCCGGTTACCAATTGTCCTCGGTTCTACTTAATAAAACAGAAAACACGTTTGCGGGCCAGTACTTGCTCCATGCCCACTTATCGATGACCTTGTAGTAAAACAATGTTTATGTCTGACCTTAATGTCACTACCAAATCGTCGAGATTATTACCACTACTATAGATGCCATTACTGCAATGGCCACTACTATTACTACTGTTATATGCATTCGGGCAGCGCTGTTTGGTGATGTTTACACTCAACACAATGTGATATGGATAACACAATAAGAAGACAATATGAGCTGAGTTTAAGAAAGCGCACTAGTCAGTACCAGCGCTTACACAACCAAATGCAATATGGACGCGTACGAACTGATTGCTGCAATATTACTTTTATTAATACTAGAATGTGAACAGTAACGTTTGCATGCCGCTTACTTTAGGAATTCGTTGCTAGGACTTAAAAAATTGACCTTCGCCCATTTTATTCGGAGTGAAAAATCAAACTGAGTTGTGCAAGGTTATGAGGAAGCCGGAATCGGACCGACCGCCTTTCGCTTGTCTTGCAGTCGTTCCCAACAGTGAGCTTTCATAAAGACGGCTAATGAACATAAGAAATTCACTGTTGTATAACATCCGGTTCCTCGGTCTACTTCTTAATATCATATCTTTTGTTTTACTTGTGTTTGCGCGGCCTATTCGGTTCATGCGGAAGTTACCAACAAAATAAATTCGAATTTTACGATCAACTTTACTGTCATGTTTATCTCGAACGGTGGTTGTGCGCTATTAGATTCTTATTGAGTTGATTCATGTTTCACTTGAAATGAACTCAACTGTGAATGCGCTATCCCAAGTTAGATAATAAAGTTTGTTTCATAAATACGATTTCCTTATTTCAGAGTTTTTTTCGAATATATTTGGTGATTTGCAACATCATTGTGGATGCGCGTGATACGCAACAATCATAATTCATATGCTTACCGACTCCAAAGAGTTCCAAACGTTACATTTTATTACTTCGTTTTTGCACATGCTAGCTTACATTTCAGTTTGAATACGATTCATTTCATTTGATGTATTAATTGTACCGGTTTGGAGGTATATCAGAATGGATTTCATCGTGAATCACATCTCGTCATCGACCAGATTTGCTTTTAATCAGCGGTCGAAAAAGGACAGGGAAAAAATTGTATTGAGATACGTTTCCCGGGAGTTCTGAGGAAGCGAATCAAGTTTTCGGGTCACAAACACCATTTGAGGAGATCTTCGTGCACAGAGTGGCGGACGAGGGAGGGGGAGGGTGAAATCTTCGAGGACATGTCCTGCATATTTGTTGCCCGAATTCAAGTTTTTGGACACATATGGAATTGGCCATTTTATGAAACTGTATAAAAGAAATACGGTCAAGCAAACGAACAACATGGCATAATTCACATTTTTAAAGTGCAATCAAGACTATTTAAGTGTAACAGGGCAAACACGAAAAGATAGACAGAAATTTGCAGACAGAAGCGGTAGAAAATGGAATGCAGAACTGTCCGAACCTTTTGTGGACAGTCTCCAATATGGATAGACTGACTGATGAGAATCGGAGGGTACAATTAGTTCCGGACAGAAGAATGTTACGAAGTAAGCAAGGGTTGGCGGACCTACCAGAGTGCGACATATTCAATGCATTTGAAAAGTTTTGGGGAAAAGACCATTATGTGCAAAAAATGGACAATTTTCATTGGAAGGGTATAGGCCGATGGCGTAACTCACCATGGATTTAAGGGGAATGCAATTTTGCAACATGAAGTTGTGGATCCGATGAGGCTAGCAGAAGTAGAGAAATCAAACTAACGGCGCAGAAAGAAAGTCGTTATGAATTTCGTTATTTAACTTGGATCTGTTGACATGTCAAAATGTTTTTAGTAGAAACACATTGCAGTCCATGGGACTGGTAACGAACGGACGTTTCTGCTTTCCAGGACCAGCGTTGCTCAGGGCAGTTCACAAAGAAAACAGTAATCGTGGCTTGTTAGCAATTTGCAAAGTCAAGACAGACTGGCCCTATCCGTGAGCTGATTTTCTCAGCTAAGCTCCAAATCTTCTTAAAATCTGGGACAACAGCTCTGTTGGAGTTGGAATTATACAACCCTGTTTTTCCTATGCTCATTCCGTTGTTCAAGTAGATCAAATTACATTGGCCATAAGATCAGGGGACTAGTTGCATGCATATGTGATTATCACCTTGCCCTGACATGCACTCGCAGTGGCCCCACGCTTAACTTGACTTATACGTTCGTGCTCGCGGTCAGCAGCCCAAGTTAGCTAATTGTGGCGTTCTTGCCAGAGGAGAACTTGTTCCAATTCACCCACAAAATTCCCCTTAGCTTAAGATACAATTTTTGTTTCGCTGCAGCTTCCTTTGTCCGCTTTTCACAGAAACATAAAATCGAGCAACATTGACACAGTAACAAGTTTTTCGCCTTTGGCGTTATCCGTAGTTCATGAATGTGGTTACCGGTAGCCATTTTCTCGTTCTTTTGTCTAATTGATCTTAGAAAATTTTTGATGCATCGGCACGATCGCAAATCGCTAAAAACGAGTTCATCCGGCAGCTTGTTCTGTCATAACTCACTTTGTTGCGAGGCTAAATGCGAATTATTAATGAGTTAATTTACATAAGTTGAAGAAGGATTTGACAAAAAACACTGACTTGACAAATATTTTGGTCATCAATTAAAAAACCGGGCGATTACCCCCAAAATATCATGCCTTATATGCATTTACTGAACTAGTCAACATGCCTTAGTGACAATTAGGACTGGAACTCCGAATGAAGGAGGAGTAATTCAAAGTGACCTGGGAATGAAAATCAAGGGCAAACGATTAATCACGGGAAAACTCATCTTACAGACGTAGTATAGTTACTTGAAGTTTGATTAGACTCACTTTTTCACCCGAAATATTGATTGGTTGGTAACGCGACACAAGTTGCGTAGTTTGGTTTTTGTGAACAAATCACCGGAGCGATTCATTCAAGCTAACATAATTTAAAAATGACTTTTAAAGGACTCAGTAATAATGGCAGAAATGATAACGCGGCAAAGAATAGGTTGGCGTGACAAACGAAAAGAGAGAGCATAAAAATTTGAGTAGAGTTAAAAAGTGGGGAAATAAACCGTGCGTGCCACGGGGATGTGTCATGGAGATCGTGCCGTACTTTCATTTTCGGCATGAGTGAATGCGCTGCTGATGTCAAAGTGGGCGGTGGAGGGTCGATTGGATATGATTTAATACCAGCGCCGTTCACTCGACGTAACGTCTGCTAACGTTACTTCATTGTATCTCTACTTTGGAAAATTTATTGGGTTAATTAAAATGTACACAGTTTTAATGAACTTTCACAATTATCCCGTTCAAAGTTCTGACTTCCAATCACGGTTCATTTAGTTTACTCTGCATGAGCAACCTGGATAAACTTGCCAGCAAAATTCGCCATGTCACAGCAAAAGGATCACCAACTGAATCGCAGCTCAAACAAGAAATTTCTGTCATATTTTAACGAGCACAAGTTGGATACTACCATCTTACTTGCGAACAAGCAAGAGAAGAGGAGTACAACAGAACAAGGAGTTGATTTGAGCTGCAGTCTGCTCTCACTCAGTGATAAACACCAGAAGAGATCTCCTAGATATCAACTAAGGAGAACCGGAAATTTCGGTCTCCGATGATCTGCGGTGATTGTATCGACCAGTGTTTTATTTAGGCTACTATCAAACAAATTTGGCTTCAAAAACACAAAGATAAAACTGGAACCGAAGCGCTTGTGTTGCAGTGCTTTCATGACGGTTGTGATGTCTTCTGCCGCTACGTGATTGGACGATTCTTCCCGAGCGGTAAATATTGTTGGGTTGAAATGTAGAATTTGTGGATTTGAATACTCTCGCATTTGGAGGAAATAAAGCTTTCTGTCGCATCAGTAATAAAAAAGAAATAAAAATCTTACGACAAAAATAATTTATTCGAGTATTCATTTTATCGTTTCAAATCCATTGAGGTTCACCATCACATAAATTACGTCTTGCACGAGGGCGTAGTTGGAAACTGTGTCAGACTGTTCATATGCGACGCTCTGTGAGCATTCACATAAACACTTTAGTATTCGATGAACTGGAAAGGGAAACAAAGAATCGATAACTTCGCCCTGGTTTAAGAAATTATATTTTTGTTCGAACACATCCACTCTCGATCATGTAAAGCAAGCACAGAAATCATCAAAGCAAATTCTCTTCAGACACTCTGGATTTTCAAACGTATTCTGAATAACATTTTCCTTGGGGATACGTTCGTTTTTTTCTGCAATCATCGAACCCAAGAGCCAAAGACACATCCGTGGCTGCTTCTTCATTTTTACCAAATATGGTGACGGTTGAGTTGAGAACACGAGCGAGACTCTGCTTCGTGTTCTGTGTAGTAGCGATGCTCCCACTTGTACGAGGTCCGTGGAACAAACAAAATGATGCACTAGTCCAGCCAGAAATCCAGCATTCGAATTGCAACTCTGAAGTAAACCGCATAAAGTATAATGTCAGACAACAAAGAGGTACGTGATGTTTACAATTCAAAAAACTGGCACGCTATCGGGACCCAAACTTGGATATGGTTATGAAAGAAGTAAGACAATGGTTTCGTTTAAACTCCAGCAAAAATTTACTTCTCAAACTTAATGCCGTATCCAGTAAGGCAGATGTTTGAGCACAGTGCTGAGATCCCTCAAACTCACCAAGCTTGGAGACCTATAACTAATTCTGGTCAGTGTTACTCAAAGAAATCAGGGAAATCACAGAAAGCCCGCAGCTTTTCCGAAATTATCTAATCAGCTCCAAGAACAGTAAACTTCAAAACACCATTCCCAACAAATGAAATTTGGAGAGCGACTTTACGGAAATTATTTAGTGAAGCACGTATTTCGAACGTGATTTTCTAGGTTCGCAACTGCAGTGTGGTTCATCATTACCTAGATAGAGTTAACCGTACTTTACTTCACTGTTTCTGTAATGCATAGCATTAACCCTGGCGGTCGCATGTCACTTCCTAATAATTTTTAACACACATTGTTAAATCGAACCGCTATAGCGAATATTTGTGAAAACAATTTGACAGCCACGAAGAGCTACTATGAACTACTTGTTTTGCATTCGTACCAGATCCTCGTAGTTTTCAAACCAGACAGTTGATCATAACCCAAACAATTCTGGATTATTCGAACGCAGCGTGATTTGCTAGTTGATGAGGATCCAAGTAAGTTGAAAGTTTTCTTGATCGTCGAAACAGTGGCGAATGTATGTTTGGGACGCACCGTGCACTTTCGACGTCCCAAATGCTGTTGCAGGACTGGATTGGTTCAAGCCCGAACCTTGATGCTTCGGGGAACTGGGTTAGATGGGCAGATTTAGTTATTTCCGTAGTTGTTTCTCCCCTAGCGATCGTATATCAGATGAAGTAACTTCGTCCATACACAAGGCCCGATTGGTAATTGCCAGTTTGAGGAATCCATGGCGTCAGCTTAACATCCGTTATCGGGCAACGATTGGCTGTACATCTTACCAGTGAGGTAGGTGTTGCGTTATGACTCTGAAAAATGGCCTTTGAGAGCAGGTATGAGAAGACTTTTGCAATTTCACCACCATTTCTCCATATAACTAACAGAATATGGTGAAAGAAATGTGCCAGTTACTCATAGGTTAAGGGCAAGTTACTAGGTTCTGGGTCTCATTCTCTAGAACAGGTAGATCAAAGTGGTCGAAACGTTTTGCACATGCCCATAGAAATCCCGCTTCATTGTACCTTGTTCTGCATAAGAGGTAATGGTTGGGAGATGGATCGATATAACCCATCGCCTGAATGGGAAGAAAGCATGAAAACGCTGACCATTTGTCTGGCTTGGGTAGGTGCAGTTAGCCTACGTGGTTCTTGTCCAACAGATTTCCCGCAGGCGATGAATGGAGACAATAAGTGATGTGGCTAAGTGCAGCTGTCACTGGCGTTCTTGCATTCATAACTTTTCTTCTTCTGTACGGTGCCGTCGATTTTCACTATTCCTGTCTCCTTTTCCTTCTAGAGCAGATGGTGTGTTCTGAGGTAGAAACCAGAGCCTTTTGGTGCGCAGTTAATAGTTGTAAAAGTGAGCTCAACTGTACTGGATTATTCGGAGATGCAGCCTATTTATTTGCACATACCTCGCAATCGGGCAATTTCCCGATCCTCGGAAAACCTCACCGGCCACAAAAAAGAACACTATATCATTCTGACCAAATTTAAATAGGTAGACGAATAAGCGCGTGTTGTTCACCATAGCGTGTTCGTTTTTCCTTTCTTGTCATTTATCCACCTCAGCAAAGTTGTTATGCTTTCTACTTATCAGACTGCCTTGTATTATCAAATAATTTTTTTACGTTCAGCTTTTCTTCTACTTATGATTGACTTGGTCGTAACTCTCTATCCGTTGTGTTTAGACTGTTGCAAATCAGAACACGCATTTGTCGTGCTTGCTAAGGCAACGTTGATAAAAGTTCCAATTCGCCTTGCAGTCTTGTCTATTAGTCGTCAAAAAACAGTTTCTTTTATTTTCCTCTAATTCGATTTTCAACATTTTGCACTCACTCCCATTGGTTTTATTATTATCTCACGGTTTTCTCAAATTTGAAGGAAAGTTGTTTTTTATTTGATCCCTGAATCTGTGAGACCACCAGATAGTTTCAGAAATGTTACCAGTTCGTGCTCGTTTACCCTGCCTTTGCAATGCACACTGACATCCACTAGTTCCAATCTCACACAATTTACAATGCACACTTCAGGTTAGTCAGCGTTAGCTTTCCTAGTCAGATCACAGAACCAGCCTGTAACATTTGATTTGAACTAAACCCAACGTGTTTGTTGGCTAACGATCGTAGTTGGAAAAATTAGTTTTCATGAAATAATTCACCACGTTATATCGTCGCTCAACTGACTTTTAAGATGCATTGTACAGCTGCCTCGTCCATGTTGGGAATCATCAGCAGTGCATATCTACCGCACCCGAACTGGGACGCGAACCCGGGATGAACGATTCTCAGTCGAACGCCTTAGCCATTACGCTACCGGGCAGGCTCTGAACGGTTTGTTGAACTTCACCACATGATGTTGCACCTATCCGTCACTGATTTGCACGGTTACTGTCCGCTAGTGCACAGCAATCGACCCCTACTGATAGATGACTTCTCTGCAGGTAGCCTAAGTACAACGAAGGCTTTGGATATGACCTACTGAGCCTCAATGCTTTAGATTGTTCATTCTCTTCCATATCATTTGTCACCTGAATTTCGCTTCTTACGGCTGCAGATCAGTAACTTAATTTCTACAAAATACAATGGCCTTACAAGTGAAAATCCATTTTGTCCTAATTCACTGACCGCTTCTGTATGCTGAGTAGCTTCATGGGAAAAAATCAACTTTTGAATCCTCTTCACCAAGTATTCACATTTTGAATGACCGCATAATTGATCAGAACAGAACTTCAAATCCAAACATTTTTCTTGCTGCGTTCTTTTTATTTGATCTTATTGATTTCATTCCAGTAGTGATAAAAGTTCTGAGTGCTTTATGTCTGAATTCAGTTTCAATCAATTGACAATTCAACCACAAAGTAACTTCTCTGGATGTTTAGTCGATATATTGCATCAGCTTCAAATTTTATTCGTGTCTTACACAATGCTCATGCACGTCTAGTGATGAAATTCTTTTCTATGCGGTTATTTTTCCTCATTCTGTAGCGACTAATCAGAGGCTGGATTAGTCTGAAAATTAAGTTCGTTAACGCATAATCAATAGATCCATGGGACAAACGAACATTTATCTGTCAAATTTAATGGTAAGTTGGTGGTAAGCTATACGATTTTTTGTTGTACCACCTGGTTTTATGGGAACCAAAATTTATTCGGCTTGTGTGAAAAAACAGCACCCTGTTTCGCTTAACATAGGTTAGAATCATGTTTCTGAAAGATGGATCACTTTTGCTGCCGGTTTCATTCTATCCAAATCAACAAAATATTTTAGCCCGTTGATTATGGCCGTCCGGCATATTTCTAAAAGAAATTCATGAATAAACTGTGGACTAATGGGAGTAATGATTTCCTAAGCGTTCTGAACTACGAACTATCCTTCGGCTGATTGAACTACAGGAAGCTTTTTTTGAGATAGTGAAACATTTTTTTCCAGGTAGGTAAGGGGCTGAGTAAAATGCTATTGGGCAAGTCAGGTCGATGAAGCTAGGAAAGTGCACCAGAGAGTGAATATTCAGCTGCCGGTGGGCATTTCCAATTTATATTTCATATAATTGGAGACACTTTACCATTCTCGGCTCTATTCATGGTGCGGTGTCAATGCTCAGAGTACAGCAGTTCCATCCTCGTTAGAAACGAGCGGCAGTGCCTACCTAATCAGGCACGAACAAGGGATGAATAACGGAGTATCGAAAACCTCGGCCATTACGCTGCTCTGCGAGCTATTAACGGTTTGGTGAACTCGACAGATCATGTTCAAAGCCTTCGTCGTACTTGGACTACCTGCTGTGAGGCCATGTCTCAGTAGGGGTCGAATGCTTTTCGTCAGCTGTCCGCGTTCATGCAAATCAATAAAGGATAGGTGCAACACCTTGTGATAAAGTTCACCAAACCGTTGACAGCCTGCATGATACGTTTCAGCAATGCGTACTAGTGTTTAGTATTATGTTATGATAAGTCATTATATTTTCGTATATGAGACAGTATTAGTAGTACTGAGTTGAACTTGAAAATGAGAGTTCGTTAACTCTTAGGCGGTGAGGCTTTTGGCAGAATGCCGATCGTTTAGGGTAATAATGTTTGCGCGTGTAAGTGAGTGCATTTACACAGTAGACAGTTATAAGGGCATCACTTCAAGTGTGACAGTAACATTTAGACATGGTATCGTATATTGCCAGATAGGCTAGAAGTTCCATCTGGTGCTTTGTTGTACCGGAGTGGACGAACGTGTATTTAGACCAGTTGAATTATCAAGGCAAATTGAGATGGACAAACATGAATTGGAATGTCTGATTCACGTAATGTGAAAAGCTCATTCCATTTCAACTTGTGAAACTGCGTAAAACAGCCCAACAGATAGTGTCAGATCTTGGCTTAAGGACGATGGACTGGGGGATGAGAAAATAAACTTTTTTTTTAGCGCAGAGAAGAAATTGCGAAAAATCCACAAATCATCCGAAATGACCTCGGAACGTTTCCCATAATCTCGGACGTAAAAAAGGAAACACGTTGCATCTTTGTTAGTTTACTTCCATTTTATCCTGGGCCGGCAGAATCTTTGTGAAATAGACACTCCAAATGCATTCCTAATAGAACCTTCGGCTTTGTTTCGTACAAACAATAAACATTCCCATGTGAAAAGGGAATAAAATTTAACCAAAACGCATTAATGAACACATGAGATGACTGAACGATTCGGTTAGCTTTGAGAAATAGACTTCTCTGTTATTTACCTGTGGATTGCAAAATCTCCCGAAATTTTATTTGAAATTCCCTCGAAGTACAAATTAATCTGTTAACGGAGAGGAAAAAATGGCACTCCGAGTTGTTAAGAAGTCAACACACAAAAACTAGTAGTATAGCGTTAATAAGCGTAATCTGTTTGCTGCAACAGAAGTAGTCTGCTGTCATTTATAGGAGAGAGTAAGATGAAAAGCCCTGGATAATCATTGCCAGTGGAGTAAATACACAGGTAAACGTTCAATAAAATAGAGCAACATATGTTGCCGTGTGGTCAAGTGACTTTAAATTAGTCTCTCAGGAAACCGAATGAATTGAGTGTTAAGCATGCACTACGATACACCGACTGGTGCTCGTCACAAATGTTGATGCAAGACTAAACAAGTTAATGGTTGATTTAACAGTGGATGGCTGTTATTAGTAATGAAGAAACTTGATTGCATTTTGTGCATCGGAAGGGTGAGTGCCGCGACCCCGGAGTCGAGCCGCTTGCCGGATATATGCTCAGAATTTTCAGCTGTCGACAGCTTGATAAGTTGTTATTAATTGGCATGTTATACTTGGCATCCTAGACACATGTAACATCCACGATGTGCATCTGACCATCGACTGGGCTCAATTTCTCCCTTCGGCGGGTGACAAATAAAAACATTGAATTGACCGTAACCAGGTTAACCAGTGGTCCTCATACGAATTGAAGTTGTGTGCCAATGAACTTCGCCTAATCGAATTCCAATTCCTTGTCCATGAACGTGTACAGAACATCTTACCGGTAAGAAAAATAACGTCGCCGTTCAGATTCTCATAGACAGCTGCAAGATGAATTTGCCTAAAGTCGGGAACAGCAGAGACATAAGAGCTTCGGTTAAATTAATTGGTTTCATTTATGGTCACTAATGTTTACGGACAGTTCTTATAGCCTCGTAGAAAGGAGACACTAGAAGCTGCCAAATACACAATATTTCACGAGAAAATGATGGAGTAAAACGCACTTTAAATGATCCGATCTATTTCTAACAAAGAATTCGCAAAAACCACAAAATCAATGTTGATTACCAGTAAAGAAATTACTAATTAAATTTGCTGTTTCCGGGGGATTCAGCCACTCAAATGGAGGAAGACAACGCCGCAGGTGTTATTGTCTCGCTGGATCTTGCGATCTATTGGATGACGGGTACCACTGTTTTCACTCGCGCGCACACTGTAGTTTACATGTGGACGACCACTGTTCTAGGTTTGGTTCTTGCCCACTCTGGAAACTTATCATTCGGTATCCCGTTTGTCTGTCGTGAAGATGACTAGGCTGGAAAAGATATGCCCCATAACACCATGGGAAAGCGGGGGGACAAACTTGCAACGTTGACAAGGAAACTTGGGTTGAAGTACAGCCCGCAAGAGGTCCCAGTAAGTCAGGCGAAGCGAAGAGCCCGACATCCGCAATTTACCGTCTACCAAATAACTCAACTTTGATCATATCCTTGGAGAAGCCTTGAAACCTTGGTGGTCAGGTATCAGTAAAGGGACATTTTCTTTCCTGACGCACTACTCAGCAAGATGAATCATTTTGTACATCCTTGCAAATTGTAATATTGAATTGATTTCTAGAGTCAGTAAATTAGGAATAGTGGAAATTAAATGAAAAAAACTTTGATGCTAAGGACTGGTGCCATTTCGGAAGTTTGGGTCATGTTGAAGTGAGTGGACCACTAAAGCAATGTAGGTCTTTCGTGGAAGTTGGGATGCATGTAGTCGGCGCTGCAGCTGACACATGGTCGCAACGAAATTATTGTTTTTAATTGACCTAAAGGTTAGTATACTTTAAGCTTTCCGTTTGGATTAACATGCAAATTTGCTAGCGTTATTCAATGACTGACAGAAGCAGTGAGTAGTAGATGAAACTGAGAAAACAGAACTCTTTCACCGAGCCGGAAATAACGGGATTCACTTAGGTCCCTTGCAGAAGAAGAGTTCCCAGAATCCAGAGTTATTTATATCTGTAATTCACGTAACGTTAAATTATGCCGGCGATTTCAATGTGGGGCAGTAGCACATGAAATTTTGCGGTATTTTAAAATCCCAGCAAGCGAGGTGCGACCCAGTTATGACCAGTGATCCACTCTTCCTGGGATCATGCAAGATCTACCATGTCTTCATTCCTCACCGTATATTTCTCACCTTGGTATCTCCCTCAGGATTCTGATTCCAGTTTGTCTTGAACATTGGAACTTGGGAGAAGTGTATTTTTGGTACCAAAAAGTAGATTTTGTGGACTGATTTTTGAGATGGTACACATGTTCTAATCACTTATTATGGAAAATCATGCTTACGCCGAATAAGTGTCTCTGGTAATTTTATCCTCAATTCGTCATTTCAATCCTATTCTCCGTTCGGTTCAACTGCGACGGGTGAATTTTCCAACTTCACTGTCACAGACCATATCCTTTTTGATTGTCTCTAGTTGCCGATGCATAGCCCTCTTAATCGATACATCCCTACGACATTGGGGTGAAAACAATAAGATCAGGTAATTGGCCAGAATGAGACACTTCGATAGAGACAATGCTCAAAAACAGGGTATTAACGGGTGAAAGGGTCGGTGGGAAAAGAATCAGTCCACTGAATTTTTATTGGCTAAATAACGGCATTTTTATTGCTGAGTATCCGGAAAAGGAGATATTAAAATGATTTTTCTTATGCAGAAGATTGGTCTTCGAGGATGAGGGTGTTCAGGAATAACACATATTTTCGGTAGAATGTCCGGCAAATGCATTTTACTTCTGACACTTGGCTCGTAGAAAGAAGGTACCACTTCTAATCTAGATCGTGGTTGGGCATTGATATTACAACAACACAGTGGTAAGCTCTAATAGGCAAAAATATCGGCTGTGATCCTAGCCTTCCGCTGATTCTTTAACATTTGCTCACATTAATACTGACAAAACGAGACTATTGTGAGGGATACTCAGTTCAACTTCACGGCATTTTTGCATGGATAGATCGGTTAACTTGAGGATCCCTAAATTTTTATCTTAAGGCACTGACATAATTTTGTTATCTTTTAATTATTCCAGTTTTTTCCCCAATTTGTACCGGATTGTATTCTTGATCCCGACTAGCATTGTCATCATTTACAAACCGACTGTTCATCCAGTAGTTATTTGTGGAGCTTTTCCTGAATGAATACCATATCAGACGGGTTGTAATTAGGCATGCCATTTGACCGGCAGCCGGATAGATGGATGTTCAGGTCTTGCCAGTTCTGTCTTGTGTTGGTTGTCGACAGCAGAAGAAACTGATTTACTTCACCCTTGTCAACTTTAAAGCATTCCAAACGAGACGGAATCCCACCGGTAGATACTGCTGGATTTCAGATCTCCTATGCTCTTTTAACTATGCAGCAAGAGTTCTGAAATGCATTCCAATATTTATGTGGATCACGTTAGTTAATCACTCAAGTAAGACAACCAGATGAAATTCACTGCTCCAAACTCATTGAAATCCGATTACATTCAGTCAGATTTTGTTACTATTCATCCGACAACTCCTAGTTTCGATTCGGATCCATCTCTGTATTCAGAATTGAAGCTGGACTTAGTGGGTGATGGTAGAGCGGATACAGTTGTTCAGATCTGTTGAAAACATGAAGGTACAAACGTGATCATAAGATTGGTTTTTGTTTTTCAAAGGTCATGTGTACTGTGCCGCACTGCGCTCAATTCTGTTGTACATTTGCGAGACGTGGATTATGCGTGTCAGAGGTGTTCGTCGGTTAGAAGTTTTCGACCACCGATGTTTACGTAGTATGGCTAGGATTGGATGGAGTGACCGGGTAAGTAATGTAAAGTTCAGTGATCTAATACTAGATGCCGGCTCTCAGAATACTTATACCAGCATATGAAACTTAGTAGACTACGCTGGTTCGGCCATGTGTTGCATTTGCCGAACACTCGTCTACCATATCGTGCCCTATTTTGTGTTCCTCCCAAGGAATGAAGGAAGCCATCTGGAAGCCAACAGATGACGTGGCAACGTGGGATGAGAAAATGTACAGCGAAGTTAGGTAAAGCAGGTGTCTCAGGCCTTCGTGGTTGGGGTCCGAAAGACTCATCGACTTGCTGGCTGTGGACACTTAAGGATATGGCAGTGAACCGTGAACAATGGCGGTCGTGTTGTCGTTTTCTATCGAATCAGAATGATTGAAAACACGTGCGTTTGTAGTCAGACTGTGTTTCGTGTGTTGGCTGCAGCAGCACCTTATCTTTTTCCGCCTGTGTAGGTCCACTCCTTGTTCCCCTTGGATATTCACTCTTTTCATAGAAAACAGTAAATCTGGGGAAAGGCAGCGGTCAGTGGGTCTTGTCTTGCTGCTTAACACTGAAGAAGAAGAAGATGATGATGATTTGTTTTCAAAACGAAGTTCACGGTTTTCAACAAAACACAGAAACTACGTGCTTAGTTAAATGAGATGATTTTGGCCGGGAACGTGACAATTTGCCATCAGATCGTCTAATTCTACCCGAGGTCATCTGATCAAATGAATAACGCAGCCATTACAATATCGCCTGTTATCAACTAACGTGGCCAGTAGACATTAGAATAATGTTTGCATATCTGCATAAACATTATGGTCATGATTCCCTGCATCTCCATTTATGTCAACTAATGGGTATTAAATGACGAACCTCATTAGGGGACCATTAACCTTGTGGCATTTACCAAAGGAACTTACTTTTTTTTCACACCTCTGCACCTCTATTGATTTTAGCTGGTCTGCTCACAATTCTCGCTGACAAGTGTATGAGTTCGTTATTCAAGAATTCAACGTTGGAGTATAAACTATGTATGGAAGTAAACTGACAAATAAGTTCAACACTCGCAATTGTCGGGTCTTTCACATGCGGATATTTCTTTGCGAACCTTGGTTGGGCTCCACTGCAAACTGTCAACATCAGTCACAAAGCGCGTGGGTTAAGTACACCAATAGCATTAGTTAATCACGTGACAGCCGGTATCAGAATGCGTACATGGTAGTTAGAACTTCAACGCGGCAAGTTTAGGATTTCTCGCCAGCAATACCTCCCTTTGTGGCACAAACCTTATGAGCAATAAATGCCCACAGGGAACAAAATTACCATAACCATATTCGGAAGTTTTGACTTCTAACAACCCCTGATACACTGGACTGCGTGCGTGACCAGTTGCTGGAAGCAAGACAGTTTGAGAAGAAAGATCTCTTCTGCCTTTTGTCCTTTCCTTTGGCTTTGTTCATGAATGGACATTTGTTGCAATTGGAAACTAAATGCTCAGGGGTGTGCCATATTTTATCACAGATACCAATGAACATCATTCCATTGGCCTCATGTTTTCCATGTCGTTGTGCTTAACGTTTTACCTACATTCTAGTAAGACATTTATTCATGGTTTTAAGTTTGGGAACATGCAAGATTTGCTGAATGTATGTTTTTTATCGGATTTAAATTTTACAGAGTTTCACAGTTGCCATACTCATTTGTCTTGGATACATAAGTCACACTAATGGAATTCGTCTGCCAAGATTCGCAACTTATCGAAGTGATTAGTCTATCTGAGCAGAATAAAAAAATCATAGTTTCAGGGGATAAAATTTTTCATGCAATCATTTTAATTGCACCAACGATAAGATGCGGTTTTACTTCTAATTGAGTTTTCGCTGTGAGGATCACCACGCTCAGCACAGTGCATTTACCTACCAATCAAAAGGGAGGACCGCTGGACCAATCACAAATTACCATTTGTTGGTCAATACCGGAAAGCGAACCGACATGGGCTGTTCAGTTCTGTACTTGGGAACAATAATCGTGTTCAATGAAATCGTCCTTGATCTTGAGAGAAAAAATCCGTACATCTCGAAGAATTTGAGTCATAAGATATGACTGATCAATACTTCAAGTATTTCAAAACAAATTCAGTAAACCATAGTTTTGTTTTCTAACAAATAATTTGGACTGGTAAAATGAGCAATCGTCCCTCGGATCTACTCACTCGTGTTGGTCGGCGGATGAGTGTAGCATTCAATCTGGGCAAGCAGAACTCGATGAAATCGAATCAAGAGTAAGTTTTTTTTCACTTCCTATTCCTGACACACGGAATCTTATACCTCGTACTGCATGCTTGTGCAGATGCATACCCAGTATGTGTGTTCCGGGTGCTTCATTTTGTCAAGTTGTGTGTGTTAGGTTTTCACATTGAACATATATGTATATATGTATGTAGAAGACGTCAATCTGGGTCTCCGCCACTACAAGGCGATGACACAAACTACTGGTCTGTTGCGATTCTGGTTTTCACCCCAGCTTTACTTCAATTTTACTTGATGCGGACCCAAGTGCTGAACTCACCTTGAATCATATGCGGTTTTAAATTCATATTTCGTGTATATTCAGGACCAATAGCATATCATGATTTTTAAATTTTTATTTCATTTTAAATGCTTCTTTTTTGCTGTTTGGAAAACATTGTTGTTACCGTTCATCTGAGCTCTTGAACTCAGATGCACGATTTCTGATCTTAGACTAACTCAAGTATTCTGAATATGTCTAAGAACGCATATACCTGTCAAGTAGACGAAGCAAGGATCGTTGGGTAACAAGTGACACATCCAGTATGACAAGGATCCGCAAGAAAAACGGGGTGATTTGGTCACACATATCCCTGCAAATAAAGGCTGTCCAAAAAAACAACTTAAATGTTTTAAGGTTCGCCGTATCTTTCCGAATTAAACAGAAAACGAAGCAGCTGTACGAACACATCTACGAAAAAGGTGACATTGACAAACTGCAACTGGTTTAGAGCGAATAGATAAGTGCAAGGGGTCTGTTTGTGAAGACATGACCACAAGTGGTTTGACAAGAATTGTTTTTTAGCCCCACGGAGAGTGTGATCTTGAGCTGGTATGGCTGGTATGGGAATAATATGATTAGTTTTCAAATTTGGCTGGCAGTTAACAAACTGCTAGGTTACTTTGCATGCTGTTTAGAGACAAGCATCAAAGGAAACGAGCAGTCTTTGATGGCTGCTTGTGACGTCTTCCAGAACAGGTCAATGAAAACGTTTGGATGATTTACGAGATGAAATGACTGATAAGAACGGTATTTTATGGAAAAATGAAGGATTTTTACTCGTCTGTCTCCGTACGCAGTATCGCGTTTGTGGTTACCATGCTAAATATACAGTATTTGATCTTGCATTTAATACAAACGGAATTTCTCAACATTACTGCCTCAATAATGTGAAACAACTTTTAGTGAGATAGGACACCATAGAAGGAAAGTCAGAAGTAGAAGATACAATTGTTATGCTAGGTGGAAGGCAAAATGCGGCCATTTCCAAGGTGGCACCTATTTTCCATATTGACCGCTTAAATGCACTTTGCTAGGAGTAGTGGTGAAACAGGAGTTGACAGAAACATAATACTGTTGCTCATTTCGCGCGACTTGAATTTTGAGAAATCATGAAAGTTTTGATCCCATGTGTTCTTTTGATTCGGGCCCCATCAATAGTCACACCTTCAAAATAAGATGTTCCGACCTGATCGACCATCTGTCGCGTGTGACCTTGTAACTCGCAGCGACTATGTTCAAGCCGGTACCATACGTGTGTATCCAGCTTGGGAGTGTTCAATTTTAATTTGGTAAACGTGTCCTTTCGGTTGTAGTACACGATTTTTGCCCGATAAATCCCATGCAATGCACAATCAAGTATTTCGGGAAGTTTCGTTTCTTGTCGATTTTAAACGTTAATCATGAAACAAAGTCAGCATGCTTTAAACCTTGTCCTGTTCCACTCGTAATGCGAATAATACTCGGAGCTAAAACTGGTAATCACACACGCCTCGCACTACCTTGTCGCGTCAACTGGTGCATGAGATCTGTGGACTTGCTATAGGCCAACCTGCAAATACAATAGGGCGATTGCGAGGTGTTCTAAACATACGTTGATTTTATGAGCTGTTATAAGTGGTCAACGAGAAAACTACCGATTTACGTCGACTGTGAATATAACCGAGAGTTCCCAATTGGCATCAAACTAAGGTGTTTGGAGTAGAATCGACGATGATGTTCGGATGAAATAGAAACAAAATTTTGTTAACAGTATTCTTATTAATTAATAATCGATGCTGGCTTTTCAGGTCATGAAAATTCTGGGAACCTTTGTCACATCGTTGGCAGGTCTGCGAGCAAAGAAGTACTCACTAAACACACCGTATGGTGCCAAATTATTGCCGACGAAATAGTAATCGCCGGGGTCTACCAGCTATTCATAGCAAAATCAAGAATGGTTGGGTTATTTTTATTTGAACAAACGTAAGCCGGGTATTTTTCGGCGAACAGATATTCGCATTGTGCGTGGTTTTATACCACAGCGAGATAAGTAGAGCCGGTCAGCAGTGATAAGAAATGCGACTTAGTGAACCAGTGCGTTGCAATGTTCTGCGTGGGAGTGGGACCGGGCTTCGAAAACTTTAGTGCAATTTGCCAAGGTAACTGATTATACTCACATCCTGACTGCATTCGATGTGTTGAAACCTTAACAAATAGTGGAAAGGGTCGAAAAAATGTTCGGATTTGCGTTTGTTGCACCTGCTAAATGTCCGAATCCTAATACTGCCATGCTTTTGTTTGACACTGAACCGTTTAGGTGGAAATTCCGAAGGGTTCCAACTGCATTAAAACATTACAAAATGCGGTCAGTCATTTGATTATCATTTTGTCGTGACGAGTGCAACCCATTTACCCTGCATTTTTTCCGTCGCCAAAAGCTACGTGGGAAACTACTTCGACAGTGAGTATTTCAACATAAATAAAAACAGCAAGAGCTAGCAAGATGGTCGCCGTAAATTGGAAATGAAAAATACCTATTAAAGCGGTACACGTGCGAAGGGGTCGCAAATCTGCACACTGAGTTCAGCGTGCATCATTTCCGTGGTGGAATTTGTCGAAAGATAATTGTTGTCGGTTGGTTGCTCCACTAAATCCGACTGATTACGATGATAGCTTGAAAATCTCTGCTCACTTCGGAAAATTAACCGGTAGACCGTAGACTGTTGTGTCGACTAACTAGGCCATAAAGAGCACTTCCGACAATGAATTTATATCAGCGTGGGAAAATTAAGACAAATTTCCAACAATAACGGTTGGTTTAGTGGAAGAAAATTTAATAAACAAAAGGTTAATGGAGAAAAAAACTCGTAAAGCAAAACAACTTAGTACGAAGTTGATTTCCAGCCGAATACGACCATTAGTATTTTTTACTCTGGTGAGCATTAAAAATTCATACACAGGTTATCGAGGCAAACGAAATTATTGACATTCCGAGCAAGTGGAAAATGTAGAAAGGCTTGAAAATACCTTTTTTTCTCATTTTCTATGATTTGCACAAAGCACGTTGGTAACAAATGAGAATGTGCTTCGTTCTCCGGGAAAATCGTTTCCTAATGCAAAGTTATCGTTCGGCAGTTTGTGCGTCCACTTTGAGGACAGGCATCGTTCAACTATTCTTCATTGATACGAATCAGTATTCTATTAGAAATGCAAATATTTAATAAAAAATGAGTCGCCACAAAGGAATACAGAATAAATAGATACATTAGTATTATGTGGTCCATTAGTGAACCAAGTACTATTTACTTCAGCCTGACTGTGACTCAGCGTTAACAAACTCCATCCAAATACGTGATGAAAATGTAATTAAATTCTTTTGTCAAGAATAGTTTACTGGAATAACGCGACCTATTGGAATAACTTGCCGTGGCAAGGTACCCAATGAATATGTTGAAAAACTATGCACATACGCATGAAATTGCCTCGTTGGAATTCGACCCCATTCTGACTTCTCGCAACAGCAAATAAGCGAGTATCGTGCGATTTAAGTTGATTGGACAAAAAGGAACATCTCCCTCGTCCCCTTCGCTTCCCGGTAGAAGAGATTGGTGTAGTGTCCAAGCTAGGACAAAGCCAAGTCCCAGAACGTTTGAATGAAAATCTCGTGGAAAATTCGATGCTACATTTATGAGACATCCATTGTTTGAAGTGATGACGCAAACGAATCGTACAAAATCGGGAAAACATGTGCATGCATTAGTTTTTTAACTAAACGCAATGCAATATACTATGGGCATTGGAAGAACGTCTTAAATTTTGTTACGCATTTGTTTTAACCTGGCATGGAACGAGGTAAGTTATGGGAGCGGAGAAAATGTGCATTTCGTGGGTGCCCTGTTTGCTGAAGTTGTAAGCAGTGGATTGTAGGATCAGCCGTATGATTGGCATGTCTCAACGGATGAAACGTTATTCATTATGCAATATCCGGGCCTGCCACAAAGCTCAGGCGCCTTCGAGGAATGCTTTAAAGAGAAAACCTGTACATCTCCATTGTCTTAAACTTTCTCATAAAATAATACTGGCAAAGAAGTAACCAATCAGTAAGGATCTGCCAAAATTAAAATTACTTAAAATGAGTGACTGAATTTGTCACTGTGACATGTGACGCAATAATAAGCTACCTAAATACTATCACCAGTATTATATCAAATGTCCAGCTTTTGCAAATTCGTCGTCATTTGAGGACTAAGAACTCGGAACAACAGAATTTCAAACTATGTGAAGGAATAAATAGCAACAACGCTTTGCAGTAAGTAACTAACTGCTGTGTTTGTTGAAATCACGTTGTTATGTGAAAAGATTTACATTTCGCCAGCTACCTGTCCATTTATAAAGTCTTACCGATCTAGTTTGGTATGCTACCACCTGAGTGTTGTTTTTGTACAACATTAAAGGCGGACTGGAGGAAAGATTCAGTAGGGCGGTCACATGTCAGAAGTCAATCACCATACCTTAAACCTGAGTATTTCGCAATTTGCACTCCGGGAAACTGTAGAATTGTAGACAAAAGATACTAACCCATATCGAGTGTTTGCTGTTTTTAAAAAATATCATTCAATTCGAATTCGTAGTCTCGCTGGTTGTAACACAGGCGTTGGTTCGATGATTGCCGAGTACAACAATCCTTCACACTTGACCCTCTTCACATTACGGCCAGAAATTGGTATTTTTCACTCGTTCGAAGTGTTTGATTAAATGTTTCCTAGGCATTTTTCATTTTTAATGCTAAGAACTGTGACGTTTGCAGAATTACGAAAATGACTCTGAAAGTTTCTTACTTTCAATAGAAGCATGCAACACGGTTTACGAAAACAGTTTATCACATCTGAGTGACTGATCAGGTTAAGTGAAATTTACTGCTTTTACTAGCCACAAGAAAGTATGCATTCCAACAACAACTGCCAATGTTTTAGTACCTATTCTGACACTTGGCACCGGCCAGTTCCTCCCAAGTTGCGTCATCTTTGTCAGGCATTAGACCAGCTGAGGAAGGAAGCAGTTATCAGTGTTTTCTGTGAAGCCCGACGCTGCATTCATTGTTCATGCACAGCAGATCTTCCAGGAGACAAATGGAGATATCTCTTCTGCTGTGAATCCTTATGTATATTGGTTCCGTGGTGTAATAAAAGTCGGCGTGTGCTAATTCTCAATAATTGCAACAGTGTCTTGCCTGCGTCTCTGCTATTTTCTGCGTCAGGCAGCCAAAAGACCCTTTTTCGAATCGGTTGATGTTTTATTAGGGATGAAGCGATGCGGATTCCATGCAAATCACAGATACACCGATTAGGCTGTCGTAAGTCCGCACAGCGAAATAGATTGCGAGAACATCACAGCCTGGCCGTACTTCTCATTTTGTCATCACAAATTTTTCAATGGTATGTTGACTGATTTTCTCCATTCCATTTGTTTCTGCGCTCAAACACAATGAATCAGCTACCCACGAAGAAATCTTTCTTGGCGATTTTCGCTAGCAGATTTTGGCTAAAAATGCCATAGTGGTCCACAAAACTTCAGTTCTGCCGAAGTAACCGGTTAAACATAAATATATTGGAATACCTTGTGTTTGTCCGTGTATGTGCGTGCTAAGTGGGCATGTTCGCAACAAACCACGTACCAGGAGGTACTAAACACAAAATCCCCTACCACAAAAGGGTATTTGCGCGACGGTTCTAACCTCAGTACCGATGTTGAGCTCGTGGTAACATTTGCCTGAGAGTGTATGTTTTTAAGTGTTAGTATTGCATCCGGCAACATCCATTGTTGTTGTATGTTGGAGTGGATGTCACCTAGCCCATACAGAACTATCAGTGAATCAGATTTGTTATTTCCTAACGGACTGACGAAAGCGTGGTTTCCAAAAATACTTGTTGCACTGAACGAAATTGTTCTGGACCACAAAGCATTCTTCATTTTTCGTGAGTAGTGTTTCTCTTATCTGAAACCACAAAAGATGCCGAATTCTCTGAACAAAGGGACAAGGCACTCGTGGTTTTTGCTCTTTCTGTTGTTTCTGTCGATAGCAGGACTCTTCCAAACTTAGACCACATATTTATGGCCTATCAAACCAGGCGATTGTAGCTTTGCCACTTTTATCCTATCACTTGCAAATGGTCCGAATTAATACCAATGTGTGAATACAAATCAAAATATTTGTCTCAGTTTTCTAAGCCAAAGCCTGTGTTTAGAAGAGCAAAAGAGAGTTTGCGTTTTGCCGGTCTCTGGAGACTGAATTGCTTGAATTGGCGTCTTCATTTCTCCCTAATGGTAGCGCTATCGATTAGGTATTATAATTAATTAGGTTTAAAGCAAATCCGCAATAAATAAATGCTCGTCCGTATCGTACGAATAGATAGTTAACTGATCAGCAGCGCAGCGTGAATGCGACCATCGATACAAAATGCGAGCAGACACGCAAACAGTCATTCCTAAAGTGGTGGCAAACTGAATGAGCAATGGCTCGCCCACACGCAATCGTAAAGTACATCCGAATAGCTGTTATGGAAAACAGTAAGTAGGGGGACATTTTAATCCTTACCAGATGCCGTGTCTACCTAAATCCAGTGTTTGATATTTTATATTGCTAACCGGTATACATACGTCTTTAGTATGGAACGGGGAAACTCCACGGAGGAGTCCTCAAACAACGAAGCATTCTTCATCACCGCGATTGTTCGGAAAGGCGCTTGTTTTGGTGCTGCACTCTTCCTCATTCGCTCATTGTGGGTGTGAAAACGGAGAACCGATGTTGATTGGAAAACCGTTTATGGTTGGATGGCCCGAATAATTCATCATCTCTATGTGGTTTCGTTTAAATACGATCAAGATGGATCAACCTGGTGCCGCATGGGGTAAAACTGTTTTCAGACATGCCATATAAAGTCAGCTTCCGACAGTTAATGCGAATGATGAATGAAATGAGCCCCAAAACAAAGCGACGTTCAATGGGTTGGTTTGTACGAGAAGATAAATCTGCGAACAATAAAACTATTGCCGCGTGACATTTAAGTTTCCACAAGTAACGATTTTTGTGACAGCTTTCAAGAAAATAGCCTTCCTGCTTCGTTTGATTAGACAATATCCTGAAAATGATTACTATGATAACTAAAACGTTAGCTGATATTATCACCGCTGTTGCTTTTCATGTATATAAATTTCTACGGCCAACCTACGTAGAACTTTATGAAGCCGACTTTGGTTCCTTTTTATCCTTTCACTTCCCTTATTAATGGAACAACAGTACACATCATTGTTTTCAGGTACAGGGTCGTATCCCATAGAGAGCTGTCAAGTGGGCGGGTGGATTCGAGCCGCCGAGCTTCACTTCCAAAAGCCGTGACCTTACCCGCTTGATCACCGAACCCTTGGATGTGTGAAATCTTGGTTGTCAGATTTAGTCATCGGAATATCGCAAATGGTGAAACAGATTTGACAAACTTTCTAAAAGTCAAACGTGAAACTTATTTGACCACGTTGGCTTTTGAAGCATCAGAATGTGAAACGACATGGCATGTCGACGGGGAATTTCTTAACCCTGCCAACGGAAATCCACCGAGAATTTAACAAGATCAAATCATTCCATTCGGAGCAAAGGTTTCCTTTTTTGCTTAGAATAGGTGTATTAAATAACAATGCCTAAGAATAGTGGTTCCGCCATGTTATCTTTTCTTATCTTTGCTAGCCTATACCGCAACGTGAAGCGAGAGACAAATGCTGTCGCAAACACGATTGGTGTTCTGAAAATGGAAGCCAGCGATTACCTGCCAGCGAAACACCGGACTCAGAATTGGGAAACAGTGATGCCTCGGGTGGAATCTAGTCAAACATTCAACCTGTTAGATTCTATTCCAAGCGTGCTTGAAAATGTGTCAAGTAATAAATAGGACCAGGCGCGCTAGTTATTGCAGATTATAAGCTTAGTATGATTATCTACCTTGTTGTTTTGGGAATAAGCCGAAGTGTCAGTAAATCGTAATTCATCATCAATATGGGCCTTTACATCTTGACGGCAATCGTGTTGCAGCCGAATTCCACAAGTACTTGCGCATGCATGTCAAAGGACAAAATGGACACAGTCCGTTGTTTGATAAATTCCCTAATAGGGGCCCAATAATGAACTTATAAACGCGACTACTTTATCTCTTATGTCATCAATTACTGGGACGAAAACTGCATACTTAAGGGAATCATTTTCGACGTTACTTGTACAAGCATGGGTGCATGCGTATGCTTTAACACGTGTTTTAAACCAAAATTTGTTAATGTTCAAATTTTAATTAAGTTGACATAGATTGCCACAATTCTTCGAACGTGACAACTCATTGTCGAAGCTGTCGAACAGATGTAGCAAAATTTGACTCAGTCATTTATCAACTTAAAGCGTACAGGCGGATAAAAGATCTAGCAACGTTACGACCTTGAAGCCTGGCATGACCTGTGGCAGACATGGAAGACAGGGAAATAATCTGGTCGCAATTTTTTTCACTGTGAAATCATTCATAGCCTGAGTTTGATGAATTCGGTCTTTGCAACAGTTGGAAAAATGACCGCGAGTCACAAAGACCTGAATGAGTTTATCCGGTTATTGCCCAAAACTAGGGCCAAACCGCGGTAGCTCAATGTTCCTATTTGTTACTTGGGGATACCATCATTTACATGTTTTTCATTCTAGTGTTCTTTCTAACACTCAAGATTAAGTGAAGCGTGATGAAGAGGTTGTTGGACATGTCGCCCCAATGAAATTACCTACGTTATTCAAGCTACTCACTGCTTAATTGGTCGTACTTTATAGCACGTAATAACTTACCTCGTGCTTTTTGAATAACAAGATATGTATGCTGCAAAGGGTTTTCGCAGACCACTTTTCCGACTGTCGTCTTCTAGTTGGTACTAGTGCGCAGTACTCCCACCATCAAACAGAGGTTAAGGGACTTAGTTTAATCCGTTCACATCGTCGTGGATTTTGCCTCTGGAACTAATTATTCATGATTGACGTAAAAGCCGCCGAGACCAACGCTGGTAGTTTTCTTGTCTATTCAAACAAAGTCATACTCATCGTGAACAAATATAGTTATATTTTACAAAATGTCTGTTGTAGACATTAGAAACTGGGATCATTTATTCACGGGCTCGCAGTGTCCAAACTGTGCCAGAACTAGTACCGAGTAATCCTAGGAGTTATTTGGCATTGGATACTATACTATAGTACAAGTTAATCAGTTCTTCCGTAGTAATAACATCATTCAGCTTGATGAATGAGAAAAACGGAATCTGGCCGGCTGCTATTTTAATTAGGGATAAACAGGTGCCAAGTGATAGCCGGGAGTCCTGACTGAATTGTTTTATGTGCACCACTATTTCATTTACAGTCATTAACTTCGGATGACTTGTACGGAATTATACAGTTTTCTTCCTATTCTAGCACTTACTTCAACAAAGCCGGAAACTTTGTGCTTGTGCCCATTGTTTTTCGTTTCCAATAATTCAGTGGGAAATCGATTATTAGTGTAACCTCTGTACTGCGCAACGTACTTAACAAAGGCTTAGATGTCACCGTGAGGATCGTTTCACGTGATTTTAAACAGTTTCTTAGCTGACTACTCTTTGGACTCCGTCTGCTTTACATGAACTCATCGTCATGCGGTCATCCTTGCGTCAAGGAGACGTCAGATTTGAGTTTAGCCCTTAGTAGAGCTCATCATCGAATTCAGTATTTGAAGGCTAGCCATCCAGATAGAAGGTACATGTTACCACTGTGCTACAAGGTGCCCTTCAGATTAATCAGAATTACTTAGTGAATTTAGCTCTAACTTCGTCCTCAGTGGAAACCAATAGAGCCCGGAAGTTTCAGAGAAGATACTAGAGACTTCCCGTAAATGCCGATCTCATCCTTCCCACCGAGTCATGTTTTCACGGTTTTTTAAACTGCATCTTTTGACTTTTCAACTTCGTGGAAAGAAACGGTTTGGCGCTATGCAACTCGTTACTACTGCTTTTCTTTAATGCTGTCTCTAGTCAGCAGTCACTGCATCATACTAGGCCGCAGATTGGTTATAGCCATCTGTGTCGCTTCCATGTAAGTTGAATCTGTTATCAACACAAAGTTCAAGACTGGCCCAGTGCAGTGAAACGTTTTCCATGGCTAATCTTGACAACTTTACATCTTTACTCATTGAATTTCTATTCCGCTATAGTTTGCATTTGTCTAGTGGCCCAAAGTCTAGATTCTATTTCCTATTTAATATGAATTCTAGTTAGATAGTGTGGAGTCATCAGAGAATGCCGTCCAAATGTGGATGGAAGAGCCACTCAGCTTGATTTTGTTTCTTTTTGATATGTCCTTGGGATCGTTCGTTATTCTTATCCAGTGCAATTTTTCTCCCTCAGAAGAAACCAGTCATGCAGCCAGTAGCTAGGATATTTATAAGTGGATCTGGGAATAACGAAGGATTTGTAACTGAAAGTGGTAGTGTGTTGCTAGATAAAGCTACTAGTCTCGAATTGTGTCCGACTTCAGAAACACCAGCTTTTTCCGATTTCGCAAAATTCTCAACTCACTCCTGTCCTACTCCGATCGATGAAAATTATGATTTGATTGTCTGCAAATCGAAACCGAATTCTCACTAGAAAGATTTAAAGTTAACAACAGCTGGTCTGCTCCTTGCCAGAATATCGGATATTGCCAGTCTTGTGTTTGTTGCGTCGGATAAGAATGAAAGAAAAAAGCAAATCATTTTTATCTTTCGCGAACAAGAAATGTTCTAAAAGCATAACAAAAAGCTTCTTAATTTTAGGACCAAATGACTTAAGGAGTGTATCGAAGAATCGACGCGTCAGTGTTGATTTTAATTGTGAAATAACGCTGTGTTATCAATATTATGTCATCCACTTCTTGATTTCGATTGTAACACAAGATAAAAAACAACAAATGGATGGTTTTAAGTTCCAATGTTATCTGTGGATGAAAATATAGTTTTATTGACACACACACACACCGTCAGTTTGTCGAGGGATTAATACGCGCTCGACTTATTTTTGGGAATGACCTTGACCGATGACCTTTAGTGCCTTCCGAATTGGTCAGAAATCATTTTGTCCGCAATCGGTATCTGTCGTTTTTACTGGTAGATTTGTGAGTCGGATTGCGATCACATGCTGCGATTCGAGAGGATAAGAAGTGTGGTCCAACTTAGTGGCATTTCTTGTCAGTTTCATTCGCGTTAGGGGATAGAATGCATGCACATAATTTGTGCGACATGCCATGTCCAGGACAATTTATTCCGCATCCGCTACTCCCTCTGTTGCTATCGACCGACGAGCGCGATTTGCTCAGCAAATTTGAAACACGTTGTGACATTGCCGTTTCCAATAAGTGAGAGCCAGATGGAAATGTGAAACCCGCGGAATATTTTTTTCGATGCCCGTGTACACGGTTAGTGGATGGAATTATTCATTCCCTACGAGTACGATTGTCTTGCTAGATTGTCAGAAACGGAGACGAGAAAATTCAATAGCAAAGTTTTCGTACTTGAATAACTTAGTACCTTTGTCACCGGTAACTGAGAAAAATGACAGCATCGTTGTTTTACGGGTCACGATTGACGGTGTACGAAATGCTGAACAAGAATATAAATCATACCCCACAGCTACAATCAGGCCAACAAATGGGGCCTATTTCCTGTTAACGTTTTTCACATACCAAGTGACATTGGCTACCAAGAACACTTTTTTAATACACGTTTGGATGCGGTGCATATTTTTTGTCAGAAATATTCCTAAAATTTTACTATTAACCCAGTTATTTGGTGTGAACTTCACACGAATACGTGTGGTGCACCACGCATAAGTATACATTATGTGGACTACCTTAGCAAAGTCACTGTAAAATTCATTACGGTCATTTTTTCACTCACGGAGAGATGTTTTATTTCACTTGTGAAACACTTCAAAAAATCGATTAATCGAAACCGTTTGACATATAACGTTCCTTGCATTCTGGGGTTGACCGCGTTCAGTGACCTAGCACGAATGGGATCTTTAGCCCGACCCCATATGGTGATTTGTGAATTCGTTGGAGCAGGACATTCTCAGTCTATTCAGTCCTAACTACTCCCGGGGAAGTATTGGTCCCGAAAGGAAGACCCGATTGATTCGTTGATCAGTTTGGGGGAGAATGTACCTTTTTTCTACCATGCTAAGGTTCGTTTTGCTAGAGCAACAACTGTGCATCTTGTCGGCCAGCATTTCCTTCAGAGGGAAACAAATAAATTTATTACCCATAAGATTAGTCTTCTTGTACCGGTTTCCGTAACCATGAATATTGTGAGGAACATTGATCATGTTATGCTTAGCTTTTTGTTGAGTAATGGTGTAGTCCATTTATCACATAGAACACGAGTGAAAACTAATCCCCAGGTAAAGACTTGTGAATAGTTTTCTCCTCCTCCGGCACACACCAAGTACACGAAATTATTTTGTTTCAATTTTTCGCATGCCACTAAGTTACACGTCCTACTGGAAAAAAGGAAACAAACGAAACTTCGCTGTTTCCTTTCTCCTTTTTGTCACGATAGACGATAAATCACTCGGCTGTCAATGACAACATTCTGTCATGGAAAATATGTATGTAATCGAAACGAGCCTGTTTTTGATTTTCACAAAACAACAGAGAAGATTCTTCCGGCGATATCGGTCTTGCAAACAGTCGTCGGTGATTTTCTGACAAGAATTGTGGCGGCAAAAGTGAAGAACTGACTTCTTGGAATAAGACTGAACTGAGTACCGTGTAAATCACTGTACTGACAGTTAAAACATGCCGTTTTCTCCGTGTCATTGTGCGCACATGATTGTATCCGTCGGTTGTGATTGAATCAGACTCAATTTGTGACAACTGGTTGAATTGGGGTTATCAAAATTGGCCCAGAAACAGATAAACTAATCAAAACGGTTGAAATCTTTGACAATCTGATATAATGAAAATAACTCCAGGCTAAATCACCCTTTTGACAATGGAAAAAAGCATACACGAGCCGAGTATAGAGCAATCGTGTCAATCAAATATACCAAATCTAAGATCGCACAGTTAGAAAGGTTGAACTTGGTAAACGAGACAGTGTGATAGGAATCGAAATAGGGAGAAAAGTCGCTTGGAAGCCATTTTTCCTCTGTTCCTTAGTCACACTGTTTTGGTCTAAATGTCAATTATTGCCACGGAACATGCTCGTCAGTTTGTCCGATGGAGTGAATTAGTCTTCCACAAAAATTTGCCGGAACTACGTTATATTTTTAATAGCACGTAATTGGTACTAATTAGGAATACCACCTACTGCTATTAAACCGTTTTTTTCCTAACAGTTCTGCTATTGGTTTCGCATTTGGGAAACTGAAGTCGGATGCAAGTCGAGCGTATCCCACGTGCTCCATTATTAGTCCAGGTGTTTGTCGAAACAAAATATTCTCATCACTGTGTGGCACGTTTTGGCAAAACGATTTTTCATACTGGTCGAATAGCAACAACTAATGAGTTCACAAAAAAATAAAAAAATGATGCGGGCTTTGCTTATTCACATGCTTTTGAAAATGAGGTGGGTTTTTGTTTTTGTTTGGCTTATATATGCCATGGTGAGTAGTTCGCTGGAAAAGTGACTTGAAAATTGCTTCATAGTGATCGACGTCATCGAATTAGTCTCTATTCGTGTGAAAATGTTTGGTGTAAAATTCGGCGAAGCTGCGTAAACATTATTTCCCGTTCAAAACTACAAAGTCCTTCTGGGAAATCTTTCATCACGTGAGGTCCAACAGCTTTTTGGATGAGAAAAGGGTGTCATTAATTTTTCCTTATCAGACCTCCGGTACCCGGAGGCATTCTGAGACGAATTCATCTAATCACTGCCCGAAAATCCCTAATGTATATGGTTAGAATTCTCGTTTCTAGGACACACCATGGACGTAAGCAAACGTACACGCAGTATCTCGATGGATACCGGAAACAGATGAGGAATAGAAAACTGCTTGACAAGAATCTAGATTACAAAAGACGAACAGGAAGCGAAAATGGACAGATTGTCCAAATGTCTGTCTTCTTGTTCAAATTGCGTAATTTGTATATATATGTAGACTGGTTACTTGTGTATAGTCCGGGTGGAGAGAATTTATAAACTTTCGCCTGAATTTGACCGTAGGAAATCGATAGTTTGACTAATACCTGCGAATGCTGCCCTTTTTTGATGCATTCCGAAATCTTCTTTGGTAATATTAGGACATTCTGAGCACTCACAGGTCATTCAAATTATCATTAAATACTACTAATTTATTTACCGGTTCCTGGTAATACGTCTGGTCGTGGATTTTCATGTGGCCAATGGAACAAGGGTAACTTTTCTGCTCGAAACAATCTCCAGTGAACCAGGTAAGACAAAATTCGAGGAACATTTTGGAAGTAGGGTAAAATCTTCTCTAGTTTGCTTGAACAAATTCTACCTATAGCATTTGTATTATAGAGGCTGTCATTTTATTTACCCTTCAACACTCGATAATCCCTCTGAATGACACTCGAAGTTAATTCTTCGACGAATGAAGAATTTTGCGTTAACTATGATTCGATAATAGCGGTTGATCAAGAGCTGCGCTGTTTTTTGTAGTAACGCTTACCTTGATCTCAAGGTCTCCAAAGCACACCACTATAATCACTTCTTGTAACTTCATGATAGTAAGACTACGGGCTGGGGGAAGTGGAGTTGAACGGTTTTGCAATATGGATAATTATGGTTTGATTAAAAAAAGCCTTGTTTGGTTCAGATTTCGTTTACGCCCATGTTCAGTTTGTTAGCCAACAACCGTGATGGTAAACACGATCGAAGTCATTCACTTTCTGGACACATAGAGCCTGTCACTAAAAATGCCAGGACTGTTTAATCTATACTGAGGCTATAAATCCGCCATTATTTCTTTTTCTCAAACAACCGTCAAAGATATGCCAATATTTTCAAAACATTTGTTCCAAAAGAGAACAAAGCATACTGAAGTGCCATGTCTTTCACCGTATATACAGTGTGGATTACCCACGCCTCGAGGCGTACATGCACAGATCCCTAATTGGAACTGAACTAGCCAGACGCGGTCATCTGGTCATCGGGTGATTTTGCTGAAGGACTCAAATCAAGCCGTCTATATTGGCAGGACCAAAACTATACCCTATTCTTAAAAAAGACTGTCCAAATTTGTTAACCTCATACCTTACTGCCCTCTATATGGTCTACTCCAAGATTTGAGCTAATGAGAGCTTTTAATGTCAACATAACAGCATAATGACTTCGAGGAAACTTCTCATTGTGACAGCAGAAATACTCGCCAAATTCTTTGAAAATAAACATAATAAGGAGGCGACGACGTTTTCAAAGGATATTCTCCTTTGCGTTTCGTTGAAATATAATAAACATTTTACCTTGAGTGTGGCAATCATTCTTTGACTTGACATTTTAGATACGGTTCATTCAAAAGCAGACCACTTTGTGGACCTTGGCGATAGCCATGGCATATTTGACTGGCCGACACTACTTTTTATCAGGCTGCCCGTCTAATGAGTAAATCTCTTCTAATTATAACAAAATATGCTGATCAAGGTGAAGGTAACTTCATTTTCCATTTAACAGACACCAGAACACGAAATCAAAATATGGTTCAAGAGGACAGTAACTGAATAATCAGACAAAAATGTATATTTTTACTATATTTGTATCATCCTGCTCTACTTAATGGACACGCACTGCTCCATGGTTGAGATTTATGGATGGTAGCGACGCATTCTCGCAGTTTAATTTGTGATACACCTGTCCACAATGCAATATGAAACCACATGACTTACAAATCAGTACGTTCGACACTTTCTGCTGAATATCAACAATACAAAGTTCAAAACAATTTCTGTTCTGCTGTCAAGTAATAAAATGCTCGAGTTTCTACAAGATCTGGATGTATGAATGTGAGAACTTTCCGGTGTGATTTAGTTTGCTTCATAGTGGTTATTGTTGCATTTATAGAATGCATATATTTTTGATTGCTTTGAAAGTGTCCGCTCATTGGGCACATCTATTGGCTCGTCATCCCGTGAGAAAACATCGTCGCGACAGATAAGCCATGCATAGTGTATGGGTCTGAATGACCTAGCTTTGACAGTGGTTCCGATTCTTGTTGCGCGTTTTTGCAATGTTAACTCGTAGGATCGGGAATATTGTGGTTAGGCTGGAAGTAGAATTCACTGTGGACAATCTGGGAGTCGTGATAATAAAAAAGAAGCCTAGCATTTACAAAAACACAAAACCTTTAGGAACAAAGCAAAAAATGCTTACACGCAATCTTGTACTACAATGCTTTAGGCGAAAACATCAAAAAATTGCACGGTTTTCAATGCTGTTTTGTTCCACTGGACTGATTTCCAAACCGATAATTTGCACTATTTTACCCATTGTCAACAATCTAACTGTAATACTTGATTCATTTACGTGAACGAACCACATTGTCACAAAGAGGCTTGAAACTAACCGCATTAAAAGCTATGTATCATTTAAATATATATTCTAATTTACGAATGAGGAGAAACAAGGAAATTGCGAGTATTCACAATAGTTTACACGTGACAGCCAAGTTGCGGAAAACTGTTCATGAATGAATTACTAGTGTACTTTGACGTGTTGATTTTCCTCATAAATTTAATGACATATTCGGAAGGAGGATGAAGATCAAATTTGATGCTGCCATTGGGTAATGTGAAATTTGAGTTGACTTCATGCAAAGTGATAACAAATTGGATATGAACAGATGCACAGGTTCACTTTAGATAGCGACAAGGCATTGTAGTTGCAATCTAACATTATCCAAAACAGAATAGGGAAGGCGCCACAACACACATGGCAGACGATTCCGTAGAATCTCCACGTGTGTACTCAGTGTTCTGGTATAGATTCAGTTCCTGATGGGATCAAATGTATTTCAAAACCAATAATTCCCAGATATCATCAGTGTTTGCTACATACTCATCTACTTAAGGACCAAATGATTTTATCGATCGCAGTATTCCCTGATATTTGATAGATGTACGGGAGTTATCATGGATTCCCTGGAATGGCCTCGCATTTCTTGTATTCTCCGGAGGACGATTCACGTTGTTTGAGAACTCCAATCAGACAGGCATTGGTTTCTTAACGCGTTCATCGCACAACATCTTTGGACGGTTAAAATTATGTAACCTACGTGGATCTGTGGCAAATGTCTACCCAAAAAGCTCCCAACGAGAAGATAGTATGGCACTCCGCGACCATCAAAACACAGTGGACGAAACAATTTTCCGTTTCACAGAGTAATCTGAGAGTCGTTTATTGGAAGTAGTAGATGTAGACCATTATTTTGTGGTACCGCCAAATGGTTGTGATGCTGTTTACTGCTAATAATTGTCAACATTCGTTGATCAAATTCGCCTTTGTCACGGAAAACTCAGAGGATGCGGAGTCTGTAGAAGCTCTAGGGTTTTGATTTCCGTCTTCAAAGATTTTGATATGTTTAGAAAAACCTACTACTAACAAGATTGTTATCACCACTAAGGTAATCTGACGCTGATGAAATGTCAACAGCTGCAGCAGTTCTCACAAGGGATGCCGTACATCGGGAGCAAAATTCCTTGCAGGTAAACATTGTTCGACCGCCGTTACGGTAATACTTGAGAACAACACAAAGGTTTGTATAGAATAATTTGATTGATTAGCTCTGCTCTTCTCTTCCGCGGATTAATGAAATACTAATCGGTTGGTTTTTCACGGATCACGTATTCTCCTCGGGAGAAAGTAGGCTGTATTGACCGCGTCTTGTTCTCGGTCTGGGTATTATAATTTAGAATTATTTTGTCATGCTGTATTGAATCTTTACACTTTGAAATTATCAGAATCTATTTTGCTGTTTGCGGCAAATTCTGGCTTTTGTTCTTCCACTGTCATTTTCCTTCTGCACACAAACACTTGCCAATGATCAAGAACAATGTTTATTTCGCATTAAACAATTATGTTATTGAGTCATTATTTCCCCTTCCACAGCCAAACATTGAACGTGATTGTTTGTATGCTAACTATGGCCAAATTTCTAGATGTTACTTTCCGAATGCGGAATTTCAGCCGGATAAACATTAGGTGCGCATTTTTCGATGCTTCCGTTTAACAAGCAGAGACGTTTCCTCTAAATTTTGTGAATATTTCGATTCCGAATTAGATTTTGGTCTCTGATTGATGACTACGATAACAACGATGAGTAAGATAATACGCACAATATTACCATTAGTAACAATTATAAGTAGGACTGCGGTAATACTTCGCATGCGGATGATGATGTTGATGAAGTTGATCCGAAAGGTGAAAGCCATTGCTTTTACTTGGACAGTGATGAACATGACAGCAAGGATTCGGACGATTCGGACTAGGATGATTATTTCAGTGTTGGTAATGATAGTAATAGTTGAGGTTTTGGGGCAATTATACAGTAGATATGGCCATTTATTTATGCTAGTTCACCGACTGTTTTTGGAAATCAGATATTGTTTTTGTGATAGTGTACATAACAGTAGTATGTGCTCAGTGCGCGAGGCCGAGGATTGTATGGTTCAGGAAATTATTCATTTTGTGAAGTAATCACTGAGACCACCTCTAAAAATATGAAGACAACATACAGCAGTTTCTTACTTGTTAGGAACTGTAAGCAGATGATTAGTCTCCTGAAGACACGTAACTGTCTAGTACCATCGTATATCAAGCACCCATGCTCCGTAGGTTAAGTCCAAAGGATTCATTGTACTTAGGCTACTTGCTGAGAAGCTACCTATAAATTGGAGTCGATTACTGTGTGCCATCAGTCCGTCACTATGCAAATTAGCAATGGATGACTGGACTTTCATCTGTAGAGAAGTCCAGGAAACCGCTGACAGCTTGTGCAGTAGCGTAATGACCAGCATACGTGACTCACGGTCGTTCATTACGAGTTCAAGCCCCGGTTTGGGTACTGGGATTATACACTGTTGCTTATTCCTAACAAGGATGAAACAAAGGTACAGTTCTTCCACAATTGACTGTGAGGCGAGCGTTAATACCACATAATTTTATACAGAAGAGGACTAACAAGTAAGTTGCTAAAGCCACGGCAGTTCGCCTGGCGATTAAAATTGCTTTTGAAGTTGCTTTGTTCACTTTGAGGATACGGCAAACTTTTGGGCTGTCCCACTATGGTCGAAAGGGTTCACGACGAATAATATCCAGAAACTTTTTCCTGCATGTCTTCTTCCACAAAGGAGTCGGTGTTTAAGTAGAAAATCGGCTTAGGTCTTGTTTTCTTTCTGAATGTCGCTGCACTTTTATCTTAGCACCTTTCCAGAGGCTGCTATCCTAGCAACAGTGTTAGTGTTCTGAAACCAGTGAGCCGATTAATTGTGTTGGCAAACACGCGGTGGATTAGGATTTCACAATAACCGACTCTTGGTTTTTCTACCCTAAATTCAATTTTCCCACCATCGTTTCTTCCGCCGTCACATAACAAATCGTATTATTGATTACGGCTTTACTGTAGGTTTTCCGATTTCTCACGGAGCTGGTGTAACCAGGCATTCATTGACTGGAATTAAATTAAATTAGATTGAATATGATGGTGGATTTTTTCATTCAGGATCCACTTGAAAAACAACATTTGTAAAAAGCGTTCTACTGGTTTCTTGTGTGCTCATTATCGACCGGATAAGGCTATAACAAGGATGTGTCTTTAGTCACCTACTCACTGGCCACGATCAGGAACAAATTGCACTCTGATTATTAGATTATATATGATTATCCCGCGCTTTCTTGTGTGTGTCATAAGCGTAAAGATGAACTGCGTGACGTTTGAGTGCACTCGGATGTTAAATGACAATTGCGCTCAATTTATTCATTCCGGAAACGACTTCCACGGATGTGTTTTGGGTCCGTGCATACGGAGATCTCAGCTCTTTCTGTTAGCACTCCAATAGATCTTAGCAGTAGTGACTAGCAGACTGATGAATTGCGCGGGAGACCTATTGGATTTGTCAGCCAGTATGTTCATTTTTGTCAAGAAATTTGCATTATCTCATTGGTCAGTAGGCATTTGCTACAAATTCCCTTTGCACTCGTTGGGCTACCTCAAAGAACAATGGTCATCCAAACTGTACGCACAAATTATGGCACCAATCCGACATCTGTCTCCCATGGCCTAATGGCATCAGGTTAGCTAGATTTCGATCACTTATTTTGCAATCCTATGTTTTTGTGACCCATGCTCATTCTAACTAACTAGCAATTATCCTGTGAAACTGATGCTGGTACTAATTATTCTCCCAGACACGTTAATCAGTTGGAATGAATTTGATCTATTTGAAACCAATCTTAATAGGGACAGGCCTTACCAATAATGCACTTCAAGGTAGGGCATGTTATTGTGAATGTGTCATTGCTACCAAGGCAGGCACTGAATGAAAGTTTTTTGATGTATTTTCACTAGACATCGGGAATAAAAAGTGTCGTTTTAGTAAGTAAATCTTGCACATTGTTATCTGTTTAATTGTGCTTACTTGAGTGCCTAATATATCGTAGCAATTTCCTTTATCGGACCCGTTCGGTCGTGAATCCAACCCTGTTTGATGTTGATCTAACTGAGGTGAGCCATGGGCATTCTGAAAATGCTTGTTTTTGACTTATAGCGCAGCAAAATAAATTTTTTATGGGGCTTGGTCAGATGGTGGCCATTACGGACCCCAATCCCAGTGAGGTACAAATCCCAAAATCGCCGGGCTTGTAGGCAAGCCGGTACCGAGTTTCGGGTCAGTACTTCAAACAATATATATCACTAGGGCAATATTGAAAGGGACGTAAAAATTGGAATGAAATTTAAAGTAGATTTGAACATTCTTGGCCCACTTAGATAAATCACATAATACAATGAGTTTCTTCTCATTTCTGTTCCATTTTACTCGTGTATTGCGGTCATTTGCCCAACTGTTAACTGAAATCTTGTCTTGTGAATATAGGCAGAACAGGAATTATATGTATTTCCCATCGCCCTAGATTCCACCATAAGAGATCCAATTTCGGTAAAATTCAGTATCTGTCACATTGTTTTGCATCCATTCATTGTTTATTCGTCGCAAAGTTTGGAAGCAAATGAACAAACTTTCCCAAGACTTCAAGTGAGCGAAGATCTACGACAGGCCAAATCCAGTAAAAGACTGAGACGCAAGATCACGTGATGCAACTTTTCAATAAATCTTTAACTAAATGGGTAAAGTGCTCCACTCGAAATTGCTATCCTAGATGGATAATTGCTCTTGACTATTCGTAAGAAGGTTGGAACGGCTCTACAGCGGCTTTTTGACTTTTGAGTTAGGCGTTCATGTTTTATGAAAGTCTTTGGAAACATTAGTAATTTTGCCGCCACCAGAAATGATCATATGTCGGGAAAAATGCGTCAGAACATTCCCATTTATTTGCATTTGTGATTTTCTGGCAATCCCAACTTTCGGAACTACCAGACTACTCATTTTTGTTCAGGCATCCTAAACTAGGTGTTTAGTACTCATGACATTGATCAGTTATATAATATTTAGCATAAAATGACTTGGGGAAAAATTCAAACTAACAATTTTAATTAACTGCGAATTGTAAAAATGCAAGAAATTCTTGGTGTTTGTTAGACCGTTAGTTTTGGGAGCAATTTTCACTTAGTAACTGGGTAAATAACAAATACAAATAAGCACAGCTTCACGTGTTCCGAAACACGAACATTTCACAGTAAACAGTAAAATCATTTTTTTGCGAAGGACTAACATTTGGTAGAATCTTTCATCCTTAAATTAAAAACGGTCACGATACGTTTCTCTTATAAAGTGCTAATTAGCTTTTGTAACTGTCCAACTGCTTCAAACCGTTGTCGAACTTCTGTAGACTTCTCTAAAAAGTGGTGAAGTATTTTCTGTCTACGCTGCTTTTTCCTGGTTTACGCAAAAATTGGACTTAGAAGTAAGCTTAATAAATCTCCGTGGCAAGAGCTCACCGCTTCTAATCCGGCCTCGCAAACTAGGGACCAAACAAACACCAACAAGAGAAGTTTTCCAGGAAACCTCAAGGGAATGGTGTCTAGTTCAGATCACAGAACCGGAGGAAATGCAGAAGATCAAAGGTTGACGTCATTGCTGTTTTTTTGCTACATTCAAAGCAATCTCTTAAATACACAAACAAAAATGTTGTCCTATAGCTTCGCGTTTGTTGAAAAAAGTAATGCGCTTATTCGTTGCTACAAAGTCAGATACAAACAAATAATTAAGCAAGCTGTCAAATTACTGTGCATACCAAATATTGCAGTTTGTCCCAGCACTACTCCGCATCGATGCTATCCCATTGCATCTACCACACAACGCCTGGTTCCCATGAAACTGCATTCAGTTTCACGAAAACTTTAAAGCCATACCATTCTGGAAGAGTATCCAGCATGTGTTGATGGCACACACAGGCACCATTCCAATGATTTGTGTTGATGGTCTGAGGGTTTTTTGTTGTAATAATTTAGTCTCAAGTAGAGAAAAATCGCATTTTACAGATACCGGTTTACAACTTTAAAAAAATTTGCGGGTGATGAAGGTCGCATTCCACTGCAGAAATCCGGTTCGAACGCAATTTACTTGGACTAAACGTTAATCCTCAACAGAATACCTTGACGATAAGCCTGGTTTGGAATCATACGGTTGCTCGTCAGAAGATTTTCATCAGTAAGTCCAGGTTAAGCTTCACAATATGAACACAGGGTCCAAAGGTTTGGTTGCTTTGGAACTAGTATGTAGTGTTTTGCCTAGAGATAAAAAAAATCATTTTCTTTGAATATACGAGCAATCACACAGCATAGATATGCAACAACTTCGTCGTCGGACAATAGGTTCAAAATTGTCAGAAAGTGAAAAAGGGGAACATAGAAAAGCTTACAACTTGTAGCCATTAGGCTAAGAACAAGCCATTGGTCAAAACCTGTCAACTCGAACTTTGTCAACAGAAGAGGAAGACTTTATTAAGAAAGGATTACATTTTGGCCGGTGAACTAAAATGACAACTGGATATTTGGCTGAGCCTGAATATACACGGAAATGGGGTGCCTGAAAGGCTTACGTCCGAGTTGAAAGAAGTCACAGGGTTGGCTGTATGCAGTACACGATTATTTCACACATTCTTCGGCGCAGAGGATTACGCAGGTCAAACACTCAAGAAAAACAAAAGCATCATCCAGTTGGATGACATTTGAAGAATATCAGTGCTTTTTTGCAATGTCAAGTATAATGGAAGAGCAATCCTTCTACCAGACGATACTTTTTCCAGCCGCTTATTGGGCACGAATTTAATCACGGAATGGAAAATGAAGTCAATTAAATTCGGAAAAAAATACGAGGTATCCAAGTAGATAAAACCCAGGCGCCAAGCCCAACCATTCCATGGCGTCGGAAATGTGCTGAAATAAAAGGAGTAGGAATCACGGACTTCTGACAGTTAGCTGGGGCGTTCGTCCTATTGGCCTTTGTTAAAGTATAGCCCGGAAAATTAGTGAATACTAACGAGAAAGTATCCAGTTCTGGGATGGCAGCGACTTGAAGAAAACCACTGTGGGACTTTCTCCCAGCTGTTATTGTTTAGCTTATGTGGGCTGTTAAAAGTATTCAAAAAGGGACGGAAGGAAAAAGGATAAGTGAAATAATATTACAGCTTCACAGTTTAAATCCTTTCACTGACAGTGCAAATACTAATCAAGTTGAATGACTAAGTAAAATTTGAGTTCCGTACTGAGGAACGTTCGAAAATAACAGGAGACGCAACAAATAGTTGACCGAACTCTCAGATTCGAAAGAAATGGTTCCCTATGTCGAATGGGCATTCGACGCTAGAATATGATGAAGAAAACTAGGGAGTAAACGGAACCACATCCAGCAAAGCTAGCCCCAATGTTCGATTATTAAATTAAAAAGCCTTTGCGAAATCTCTAAACGTGGCTTTTTGCAAGTGATACTAAAGTCTCTGACGTGCAAGTGATACCAAAATTCTCTGACGTGCAAATGACACTGAAGTCATTTTTTCAGTATGTGACATTATTCGATTAGCATTTGCGTTCCACAAAATCTGCTTTGCGCCGTTAAAAGAGTGTCATCTTGATGCTTTCCTGTCGGGATTTTGAGTATGCTCGCGAATTAATTTGCGACGTTTTACTTTTTCACGCAGTGACTGATTATTTAATATTATTTTACGGTGCTAAATTATCATCAGCAGCATTCAAGAAACTGAAAAGAAATAATTTATCCCTGATTATGTTCTGAACTGAAAAGCGCCAAATCCGTTTAATTTCATCGGATCCAGTAAGAAAAAGTCAGTTCAATAAAATGCTACTGAAATATTTATTTTAGTAACAAAACTCTTAAAGCATTTTTTTGTTGCAAGAAAACATTTTATGCTGCACGCTGGCGTTGGTCACCCACATGGTTAAAACTCCCCCATTTCTAATAATTTATAACAAACTCACGAATAAATAGTTTATTCGAGACCATTTTTGACACGTGCATTTATTTTATTGTCTTCATGGAACAAAGTTCGAAAGGTATCAGAATATTGCTAGCAAGTCAATGGACTTTGTTTTACTGTGAGATTGCTGACACAAGTATTCTAACAAAGCAAAACGTTTTAGCAAGGTTTTTAAGTTCTGATAAGTGAAATTTCGTCCGTTTTCCCAGCACGCATCCTAGGCTAAGCAATATTTTTTGTACCTGAAGCCCATTAGCCAGATTGGTCTAAGACAAAGTGCTTTTTCTCCAGTCTGAAATCCCGAGGGCATATGTCACACCGTTTTATCTTTCTTGCTCTCTCTTTGACTGAGAACTACCAGACGAAAAAGACGTGTATCTTTGAGCAGTTACAATCATAAGTGCGGACACATTTTAACAGCTGACCGGTTAATATTTCTGAACACCCGGAACCGTTGAATGCTTCTGTCAGTTTCAGGGATTACGTTGCTTGCTGCCGTGAAATTGAGCAAGCTTAAATTAAAAAATCCTGCGAACATTTTGCCTTCAGTAGTACTCAACATCATTGTAATGGTGCACTTATTTTCCAACATCAAACAAGCAGTCGGAATTTAAAGATTCAGTTAAATATGGATTTAGTACGGTGGGTGAATGGTATTTGTAAGACAGCCAAGAAAGTACGAACGAAATTATTTTCTTGTTCTCGCAGGAGCTTTCTCAATAAGGCATATCGTTCTCTAGATACCAAAATCTAAAAGCTGCTTTAAAAACCAGACAAATGTCATAGTCGTAACTAACTTGACCATTTGACCGAATTCAGCTCTGTACATGTCGTTTAAGCGTAAATAGGATTCTACTTCGATGGTAACGTCGTAAAACACAAGGAAAAATATTTAAGATGGCTAGCAAAATATCTGGAGCGGGTAAAATCAAAACAACAAATTACGCTTTTTAACTTAAGCCCACGTCAGAAAGTCACAAATCACCTGAGAAACTCTTGGTTCGTTCTTCGTTTAATTTTGAGTCATTTCTCAAAATTGCAAATTCAGCTGGGTGATTTTTACCTATAGAACAATTGTTTAGTAAATTAATAATTTAGTCTAACCCATAGGGCAGGATGTATGCGCGCAGATGTAGAAATATCATTAACTAGTCAATGCATTAAAGGTAACCAATCAGTCTTCCTCAGCTGTCGCGGAGCTTTTGCAACGTCTAGAAGTAACAATTGGTGTAACGTTGGTATTCGCGGCGCCTTTAGTTTTACTCGACTGAGGCTTAAGAAGAATACACCTTTTGAATCTGTGGTGTTCAGACAGACAGAAAATTTCAGTCATCAATGAGAATGATGGGTAATCTCACTTACATTTTGTTACCGGTGGATTTCCTTCTACGGTAATCGATAATTGAACTTGAAGCAATGTTTTCTAGTCATTGTAATTGTTATGTTATTTTGATAACCCTTTCTCATAGCTCACTTTTTTGTACGTTACACTCGAGGATTAGCCGACTTCTGTTGTTCAAGTAGAACTCAGACTAGCAACAGCATGTTTAAACCAAATCGCGCGTGCATCTACATGACTGACATTGAAAGGGATTATCAGTTTTCCGACAGTGCGATGGAATTGCAAGCGCATCCAGAGGTAACAACCCTCATTGTAACTCGAATTAACCCAAAGTGCAAACACGTTTTTGCTTCAAAGAAGAAAAAAACAATTGACGGCACATTTTGTCGCTTGTTGAATATAGAACACACATCATGGAGCAACGCACAAGAATAAAATGACCGCCGATCAAAGTTTATTTCATTTTCCGAGGTACTGGTAAAACAAATGTGCTCAGGAGGTCAAAGTAAATGAACTTTTTGCCAAGTTTAGCTACTTCACATTTTATTCTAGATGCATCCAGTTGAATTATATGTATTATAAACAGTTGGTAATCCTAAGATCACTTCACACTAACTGAGCTTCCGATTTCACGGATGAATGTAATCTTGTGTCCGGTTGAGCTTTGCAAAATCAGCTTTTAAGCTGTCTCTCGTGGAAACTGAAACACTGGTTATGTGCCAAACGCTGAACAATACGTTTGTTTACAAATAACCTACATTCAGTTAGTAAGTTATGCATGAGCACGGTCAGGGGAGGTCATATGCAGGATTATTGTTCACGCATGCTAAGTGTTCTCCGGCTGATTGATAATTTGAACCCGTTTTTTGGTAGCAAACTTTACTGTGTGGGTCAGAAAGTAACGACAATTTTACAGGAAATCGTCACTGATGCTGGATTTATCAGGAAGAGCTGGGGTAAGGGTAGGCGATGAATTCCAAAAATAACACCTCTGATAGTGTGTTAAGTGTTGATTAGTTGCATTTGAAAGCAGGTGAGCTTGTTTTACAGGAGTTAATGCAACAGTAGTGATGATTTCTGCACAAATTCCGGTTAGTCTCAGTCAAATTTGAAAGTCAACCGAGAGTATACTGATCTGAGTATGACGTGCAAACTTCGCATGCTTATTCACACATTATCATTGCCGTGTGGGAATTGCTAAGTGATATTATGGATGAAAATTGCTCCCAGAGGACCGTAGCAGTTTGCCTAATCATGATAGAATGCTCGTTGAAAGGTGAAATTTTATATCATCACCAACTATGTCTCCTTTGGGGGCGCGTCATACTAGCAACTGTAGACAACTCTTACAAAATGTGGCCTAGCCACAAATGGCGGAATTCGTTTTTGTCACCCCGTAATTAATTAATTAAATTAGGTTCTGCAAATGTACACACCAAACATTCCAATAGGGAGCTGTTTAAGGTTGCGTTCATTCCATTCCCAAAAAAGAGAGCACGACAAATAGGCAATCGAAACAAAAACCGCAACAGTGTGATCACTCTAGTCCCGAGTTAAGAGTACAATGTCGAACTTGCACGTGACGCGGTGTGAACCACTTATTCAAATGTGAATAGACCCAAATATCATGGGAACGAGAAAACAATTAACAGATTGGGTTGTTCACGAAAACAGTGTTTGGAATCCACGTGTACCAAATAATGGTTGTCGAATAGAATAGGCAATGAAATTCTCTTTCTGGATTAAAAAATTCACGATTAAAAAGTACGAGTTTAAAAAAATGCATGATTGTTTATCTAAACGAGTCACTAACTTATGTTCATCTAACATGTATAGGTTTTCTGTTTTACTTGGAAGGGAAACAGCCAAAGAAGGGTTCAGAATGGGCTACGAAACATTATTTGTGGTTATCTACGCGTCTACTCATTCTTCATTCTTTCCAATACGGTGTTTTTGACAACTACCCATTCCGATGTAACGCATCACAAGGTGTGTTAGGTTGTTTAAAGTACGCATCGCACCGCGTGAATCTCATATGGTTCTAAGGAGTTAGTTGTTTGTTGTTCAAACATACTATGCGGAAAATTTTTATTCGGGCCCTTCGATTTGAAATTTTCTTCCACCGTTTTTTCTTCAACCTACTGACTTTTGTCTGCACTTTCGTAAAGAGGGATGGCTGCGAAAAAATAAGTCCAATCTGTACCTTTTTTCTCGGGGGAAGATCAATAGCAGTAAGCGGAAGTGAGTACCTCAGCGATTATTGGTTCATTTATACAATTTTTAATTGCGACTCGGCAGGCGCTCTATTTTCTGGCACAGAAAATTTGTACGCATATCAATTTTTCCTGAATTTGCGATTATCGAGATTTACGTATCCGCAAACAGTGACAAAGCTGAATAGTTCGTATTAGCATATCATTAGTGAGTAGCCCGAAATAAAGTGAATGCCAGTTGGCCTATAAACTATGATGTTTTTCTACGCAACAGCAGCAGATCAAAGCCATTTTTAGCCTTTAGACATTGATTTACGTTTCTCATGTAGGCCTCTTTTCTCCCGTTCAGTAATGCAGAAGGAAACTTGGATCTCGTTTTTTTAACTACCCTTACCACCAATTTTGTTCCGGTCTACGATAATCAACCGAAAGATAGAATATCAGAAATTTTGCATCTTTCTATTGTGTCCATGGGAACTTTGCACATCTGTGCTGACGGATCATCTTTGCTCTGTTCACAACTATCCGCTCACCTAGATGGGGATACGTTCAAGGGTCTAATCTATAAGACGATTAAAGCGTTTTCAAATCTGTCAGCTTAAAATATCCACGCACGGCTTCCCGTATACGTATTCATCAAATTAGTATTAATCAAGGGCTACCCTGCAGTTGAAATTGATCATTATGCTGTTCAATGATAGCTGCCCAAACAACAGTGCACGTTTGAAAAAAGATCCCTGATGAACTCAATAGGTGTTCGCTTGCTCCTGTTCTACTCGCGTACAAATTTGCATGCCTCATGAGTTTAATTTCGATCAAATCTTGCGTCTCTGTTAGATTCGCCATGTCGATATTGAGGTAAACGTTAACTACGTCGATGTTCACGAACAAGCTGAATCTGATAATTCATATCAAGACCAACCAGGCTTGTCAGATTTTCTAATTGCTCGTTCAGTTTCAATGCTTTTTCAACATTCTGCCTATTTAAACCTAACATTCTGGAACTAGTATCTTCATTAGAGAATAATATAAATCTCACGGTGCAGCATTAAATGCACCTCTCATGATACTCGGGACTTCCACTTTCCTTCAAATAAATTATCACTTGCCTGGGTGAACTAGCTCTAGACTACTTGACGTCTAATAGCAAATCATTAGCACATAACTTAAACTTCAGATGATTGATCCAGACTTCCCGTGGTTTATGCAAGTCGGTTTTTACGGTTCTCAAGCACCTTGACTTCCACACACTCGGACCTAAGTGTTTTGATGATATACTTTAGCTTCCAGGATTAGGGAGCAAACCGGTTCACTTGTTTGTCAGTTAACTCTTTCTAACTTACCGATACATTTAAGATAGACCGTCCGGTGTCTTGTCATATAAACAATAAGGTGGTCACCATAATGTCTACGGAATTTGTAGTTTGTGCTTGTTTTTACCTATAGTCGAACCACGTTTTAGTTGTTAGTTCAAACTCATTCGGAAGCAAGTAAACATTCGAAAGTTCACATTTTCTCCTTAGGATGGCATCTATTCGTTACCTCAATGGTCCTACCATCGGTCTACCTTGTATTAAGCATTCATGCGCAGTTCTCAACCCAACGATGTGGAATGGGGTTTAGATAAATAATCAACCTAGCATTTTCCCTATTCATTACACGACAAGTGTGTAGCATACGAAAATGATCCGAGTTCATCGAAACTCTGCCAAGTGAGGATGTGACTGGTGCTCGATGGACCTAAGTTTGTAAAATTCGCATTAAAACACCACGATCTCAGTGATTTGACCACTTCCGGACAGTTGAAATTCGTGTGATGATTAAAGACGTTACCAATCAGGGCCATTTGCTCTGGGAAATAGCTGAATGTTTGTGACTCCCAGTGAATTTTTGTGCACCGTTTCCTTAATAGCAGATGACTGTTGTTTGAAGTCGCCTTGGACAATGTGTGCTTATATCTCTTTAGGGAATTTCACCTCGGCTAATATAATTGTAAGCCTTACTAAAAGTCTCTCAGCCCTACTTGATGTGGTGCTGAGCACAAACTGTTCACTGTCGTCATTTCACTACTGTCCAGGATACTTCCCAGTTCTTAATAAGGCCGGCTAAAGTGTGCACTCAACATTTCTAGAGTTACGTTAGGTCTCATTGTCACCTGGAGAGGTGGTTCATTTCTCCTAGCATTGAGGTCATTCAGCTCTTCATAAAACGCCTGCAAGAATTTTATTGTTCGTTGCGCAGATGTCACCACTAGACACAACATCGCATCATGTTATCTTAAATTACGGTAGTTTTTGGGCAGATGAATGCAGAAGAGGTTAGATCAAACGTCCCAGTAATCAAACTTACGTGGTAGAAACATTCAGGTTAAACTGCCAGCGGGTAACATCATAACCACTAAATGTCTGTTAGTTATGCCTGATTGAACTATTGGTATCCAAGCTGTCTCCTAATGATCAGGCTTCCATCAACAATCGAAAAATGATATTGTTTTGTAATCATGTAGGAACAACAAACCTTCGTAGCGAAGAGCAAGTTAGTGCGCACATTCCGTTCTGAATAGCTGTCAGTTTTGTGTCATGGTGATCGGTTGAAAACGAATTATTTGTTAATAAAATCGATCTGAAATTAATGGGTTTCTTGAGATTTGTCAGAATTAATCACTTCTTAGACCAAATGACATCCCAAAGTTTCGAATGGGTCGTGCAATAGTCATAACTGCCTATTTCAATCCAACATTGTTTCACGTGTTTATTGATCGGGAGTTGAATAATCACATGGCGGATGATCAAACAAATGTTAGTATGCTCGTTACAAGAAGTTTTTTATTTGTTCTTAAGAATTACTTTGGTTATACATTTTCTATCTTTGAATTAAGAACAAACGAAACAGCAGTAACAAGAAATGACACAAAATTCAGTTAAATTCAACAAATTTCGAATCTATCAATTGTAATTCCCTTATGTTTGTAGCATGCACGACTGGCACAACAGCACTCGGTCGGAATTGGTCCAAGGAAGACTGGAGATAAGTACTTGATAGACAAATAACTAATCCTTAACCGACGCGTAGGCTCACCTCACGCTTTTTAGAGAGAGATAAACGCCAATTAATAAAATAAATTTTGCAGAATTGTAAGATACAACCGTGAGCAACCATATCAGTAGTTTGTAGGAGGGGATGACGTGTTCAGAATCACTTTGTGGACAACAGAATTAGATGCTTGAATGCTCAATTAAATTTCAACAAAATTTGGAATAAACGAGGCAAAAAAGAAAGCGAACTGCGAATAAAAACCAAAGTTACTTTGCCAAGGCATATCCGCTGCTTTTTTTGCTCTTATTGGTAACTTGGAAAGCGATACAAAGAAAGTATGCGTTGAATTATTGTAGCCAAGGTCTCAAAGCCCCTACATTCGTCTTACGAAAAAATCTTGAAACAGCCAGTAAGTATGCGGAAGAATTAGTTTCTCGATTGGTCAGCCGATTGGTCACGCGGAAGAAGTCCCCAATATGACAAAACGGAGATTAAACTTAGAAAATCGATAGTGTACTATAGTTAGTTAGTAAGGAGGACTAAACGCAATCATTCAAGCGCCTCGTGTGTTACGCTTTCTTTATTGGAGAACTATTTACCCAGCAGTATGCATCTTCCTTGCTTATCATCACTTTGTCTAATTGGCAAACAATTTAACAGTGCTTATTGTAACTGGAGAAATTTACAAATCAACTACAACCAACTTCTTGTGTATTCAGGTTCTTTGTGTGCTTAAACAACTTCAGTAGTAACAAGGTAAGCACTGGAACGTCTGAAAACTATGCGGGTAAACGAATAATATTTTGTCCGTTTTTTTGGTCCAAAGTCAAATAAACCCCCAAAAACATCATTGAGACTCATTTCACATTGAGTTTTTAGTTGATTTCGGTTCAACCCCGAAATTGACATTTATTTTAAGGGAAACGTTCCAGTAATTTTGGTGCTACGGACGTTATTTTGTGATCTAACCGGTAATGCTGATATCCACGAGACTTTGTTCTCCCTTATCCGCTCTCTATCTGGTCGACATCTGTCGTGCTCGAACAAACCTTCGCTTTTTGACACACATTTTATTTCACTGCCGGTCACCCACACCCATTTGGGTGGACATGTTAAGTGGATGAAAAATAAATCGTTTTTCTATAACTTCCTAGTTATTTTGGAGAACATAGGCAAAGACAACCAAAATCGTCAACCTGATACTGATCTTAGTAAATGACAAATATCTTCACTGATATGTACGTGACAATAAGTGGTACTTAACGGTGAAACGCGTGAACACAACATATAAATGCGGCGGACTTTTTATTTATTGGCCTTGAACGGTATGTAGAAAATAAATTACAATGGCTAGAAGCAAGCTAAATGATGCAGTTATTGGCCACGGACTGGATGAATACAACCAGTAATACGCATACGGCGTGCTTTTTTTTGCAAATCCTTAATTCTGCTCATGGGTAATGAAACGAATTTGCAATTGACATAATCATTTAGGCATCACAGAGGTTGCTCTTGTTATAAAGATAAAACAAATCACAAGTTAACCAGTATACAACTTCATTTTTCATTACGTTCCTAAACCACTGGTACTGTGTAGCAAATGCTGGTTCCCCTGGCTTTCAACATCTACGGCTCTGCTGAGGTGAGTTAACGACCGTGTCTGTAAGAATTAGAAAACTATATGGGATTGCCCTTAATCAGTCTTTTTCACAACACAGTCAAACCGTTGGTGAACTTGTTCCGGGAAAACGTAATTCACGGTCACCGAGATGTCGGTGATTTGTACCATCTGCGAATAACTCTACGGTAATGACATTGTAATGTTGCAATACAAACAACATGGTCTGTTTGTTGTATTTTTTAAGTCTCACGGGCAAATAAACCTTTCTGTTGCGTGTAAGATGCAAAAAACTCAAGCAAACGGTTAGTTAACACAGAAGTAAGAAAGGTTACCACTTATTACTGCAACATAAAGAAGTCACAGTAGTTATGTTTAAGCGTTTCACGCGTAAACAAACTCTACAGGAGCTCTTTCATGGTCAATTCCTCACATATCAGTGGACTGATGTTAAATCGTCGGTTTTTATTGCACTCTATGGACTTACGTTATTACCGGACCTAATGTGTACACCATTTTCAATGGCAGGTCACGGCCAACAGGAGGCTGCTACGAATTTAGCAGCTTTACGGCTACCGATTTCAGAAACACTGGAATGATTCCAAATAGGTGCTTCTCTTGCTCGTGTCCAAGTAAATAGACCCAAATTTAGTGTTAATGGATGACGTGACGTTGGATGGAGCATTTCCGGTGGTTTGAAAGACACCAAATGACAAAATTGCAAGATTTGTTCAGCAACTCCATGTTGGACGAAAGTGTCGAGATAATTCGACCTGTTTCATACGGTTATCCCTAGGATCAAGAACCTGGGTCCGGACGTGGAAATCTATCGGTCAACAATGCTCACTCAAGAATGGCTTTCTATGTTTTATTCGTTAGGAAAATAAGAAAACGTCCGTCCTTTGATTTGCACGGGAAAAAGTATTCGTGAATGACTGCGCATAACTAATTTTCTAATGCGTGGTCATACTGTTCAAAATACTGGATCAAAATAGTGATTTTGCGGGTAATGAAGAACACTACGACCTAATATGTAGATGCATCTCTTAACTCACACACTACCTCAGTAATTTGATTATTTACAAAATGTTTTTCTTCCCGTTTTCTTTTGTTGCATAATACAGAGGGAATTTCTAAGGACCCCTGCAGTGATCACGACAATGCTAGGTGATTTACAATACACGGCACTAGAATAGTGCTATACGGGTCACTTCGTATCTGGAGAAAATCACTTTTACCAGTGAAACTTAAGGGTTGTCCAGGTTGAATTAATTGTTTCCATCGCTTCGATTTAAGCTCGAGTTAATGAGTATGTAAACGCAACAACCTAAGTGATCACACGTTTCAAGTCCAGGGACAACTAAATGTAAGTTTTAATAATGCAATACAATTACTGACTTGGTCATAAATTTGGGTGTTGGTTAGCTTGGTCGGTAATTGTTCGGGCAACGTTTTTTCTTAACCAAATGCTTACTTACTTACTTGACCAAATACTTACCAAATACTTACTTACTTACCTACTTACTTACTGAAGTATTGGTTTACTTGTAAGTCTAAACTTTGTAGCTTGTCTTTGTTCATCTCTGAGGTATTTGAAGACAAACATTTAATGGCAGCACTTTCCGTCCCAACGTTGTCCCGGACGTATCGTTTCTCTTATATTTCTGCCCAAAAGATAAGAACACTACCGATTCTGACCTTTCAGTATGGCCATTCTAGCAACCAATCCTGTTTATTCAACCCATCTCACGTTTGCTCTGTTCAAACCGAGTTTTCTGATTGGCCAGTCTTGTTTCTCAGTGATTCACCGGATCTCGACCGTTTTCCCTTTCTTTGCCTAGGTGATTTCTAGCACTTCAATGATACTGAATAATGCGGACCTGTAACTGATGGGATTTTTCTTTCTGAATATGGAACATTTCACTGTCTTCCTGGATTTTATGATGCACTTGCCAGTCAAAAGTGGATACTTATCAATTTGGTTGTGAAAAGCAGATGCACAGTGGTCGGCTAAAATCGAATCAAACCGTTAACCCATTTGGTTCGTATTGTTATAATAACTGCTTCTTTTGTCAAAATTATTTTTTTCGGAATGCAACTGGAACTATTTTGGGTTTTGCACAAATGCACTACTGGTAGCCAACACATTTGTTCGGACTAACTGCCAAACGGATGCCTTTCACCCTGGTCAATCACTCAACGCTAGACCGAATCAATCTCACTGAATGTCAACGAATGTCGAAAATGTTCGTCGGCTTTGAGATGAAGCAATCTATACCTCAGAGTCAGTCAAAAGACCCACTAAAGAGTTCCATGGGTTCAAGTGACCACCTGAATGCAAATGAAAACTCAAGGTATCGGAAGTTCACCCAGTTTTTGGTGCCATAGAGATAATAAAATGCATGTTGTTTTCATACCAAACTGCATTTAGCATTTTGATTTGGTCAGGCAGATGATTAGATTTCGGGTAGCCAAGTAAAAGCAAATGAATTTTATTTAGGGGTTATATGAATTGCGACAGTGGCTTGCATCAACTTTGTACGTGTAATCTGCAAAAGCCCACTGCAAATTCCTTGATAAGCTCAGGCAATTAATTTTATTTTGATGCATTATTTTCGCAGTGGATAAACAATATAGGCGTAAATATTTATTCAGCAAGACACAAATTTGCAAATTTGAAACCTCTAATGACACGGATAAAGGGGATAGAATGTTTCAGGTTTGGGGCATGGGTCTCACCAATCGGTCTAACCATCAATTAGGAAAAAAACGAACGCGGTGGAGCCCCATGATTGAAGTAAGTAAATTCAGATTTTAGGTACCAGATATATGTTTACAAAGGGCATCATGTTCGCTGGTTTGCCGTAATACCGTTGTTATTTCTGTATCCCACCTTCACATGAGTTGAGCACTGAGAACGATCTACATCCTAATGGAACTGTCGACTGATTGTATATACTCCATGTGGTTTCCGAATTTATTAAACTGTATTGCATTAACATGAACAAGACAGTATCTAAAATGCTCTATTCACAAACTTTCAGTCCTGTCTGGACGAAATGAATATGCACTGCTACTGATGTCCAGTGCAGGGGAAACAAGATTAAATTATAGCTCCACGATTTTTCATCGATTATTATGTGTTGGCATGGTGACTCCCAGTAGTTCTTAAGGGAATGATGTTTGTATTTTTTACACTTTTTGTGATGTTGTATAAACTTAGCCGGAATTTAAGGCTAAAGATGAAATCTATTTGTAATGTTCAGTTCCATCATTGTTATCGCACATTGGTTTCGAATAAGTCACTGATTTTACCCGCCAGGCTCAATTTAAGTCACACTAAATTGTATCAGCACTACACGCATCTTCGCCTTTCCAATGATTTTTTGCGCTACTCAATGTAACTGAAGATCTCGTAGATGCAAGACCGTGTTCCTTTTATTCAGTCATGCAGCACATTACAGCATGCTTTATTTCACTGACCAAACTGCGTGTCCATTTCTTTACGGCGAAAACTTTAACGTCAGACCAGAAGGAATTTATTCATCTGTGATGAGTTTGCTAGTGATAAAATTGCTGTTAGGACGGTTTTCAATGTGGATGACTTTTTGTGAAGAGTTTGGAGAACGATTTTCAATTGATCGTAAATAGTTTTGTGAATATGTAAAATTACATTTGTGTAGCCAGTTGCATTTGCTGGTGGATGCCCGATCGATTTGGTTTTCATGTACGGAATAACCCAACGTACACTTGATTGGCATTAGTATCAACAGTCGGTGATAATAAATATTGGAATGTTTTTTACAGGAAAGGACTTCCTGAATTCGCATTATTCCATTCTGTGTTCTGTCTTACGGATTAATCAGATTAAGTTGTAAATCTCTCAGTGGATACTTCCGCCATCCAAAAAATTTGGCTCCGTGAATCACTAACCGTTCACGTTTACAAATAAATTTGCATGAATAATTAGACTATCTTTTTCGTGAACCAATGAGATTTTTGATCCCACACCTGGACTGTTTCTTTTTGCCAACCATTCGAATTTCTTTGGCTTCCGCCGTTTTTTCAAAAATTGTTTAAATCGGTCTGCCAAAAGAAACCAAGAAAGTCAGTGAAGGTTTTGCGCATTAGCCGAGCAGCCTGATACTAGCAAACGTGTACCAACAAGGAAAGTGTCAGTAGCGAAAATTGTCTTTTGCCTTCTTAACCGTATTGACGCACACTTCACCCTAGTCAGTAACATGATGGCTTCATGCTATCAAACCTGGTGAAGTGTCCCGGTGTCAAAAGGTGACTGCTGTTAATAGATTACAAATCCGAATTGACAGTGCAAGTGTAATCAATCCACCAACTTCAGATTTGACGGTTTTGCTCAAGGTGTACAGTAACAGGTTTTTGTGAATCGCGCGAGAAGGAACGCCTATTGGAAGAACTTAAACAGTCTGAGCGCATTTCACAGTGGCGAATATTCACAAAATTAATGTTTTAATAAGATCAGCAATTCGTGTTCTGATTCACGATGATATTTCCTTAGTCAAACTTGTGCTCAATGAGATACGGTCTTGTGTGCATCGTGGCTGATCAGTTCTTGTTTACTATTGGCTAAAGGTCACTTCGGTATCTGGAGTTTTCAACTTTATCGCTAACCAGTTGATGGGAGAGGAGGTCCGAAAATTATGAAAACAACTGGTAACTTCGAACAAGTTGGGCTATTTTCAAGTTATACAGGAATGGAAACTATTCATCGGGGATGAATCACTTCTTTTTATTCCATTAAATACCTATCCATTTCATGTGTACGTGACGCTGCATCAGTTTTTTCTGTCCTTGAGGGCTATCTATGCTTAAATACATTACACTGTCCCAGAGACCGAAAACCTGAACCGTGAACTTGTGCACTGTTAATAAGCCATCTCGTTACTGTACAACATCGGGAATGACAGGTACGTGGGTAATTGGGCATACAGCACGGTGACCAAACGGCCACGTGATTCACTAGCGGAAAACAGTCAAACTATTTCGCCTATTTATTTCCCAGATTGCTTCTAGACGCTGCTATTCTGTCGTTTTTTATTTAGTAATGACTGTTTTGTTTAAGCCAAACAATCACGTGCACATTAATGAGGTAATAGATTCACCTCCTAACAAAAGATGGGTGATACGATGCTTCGCATTGGGTCATTTGTGCTCAACAGGTAATTTTGCTTTCATATTTCTACTTGAATAGATTTGTAGGCACGTACAGTTGCATTTGAGTAGAATTAAGGTTTATTCATCACACTTGGGAGCAGGTCAATAGATCGAAAGGGTTATGAATAAATGAAAATATTTTAACATAATTTTAATGATAACGTGGGTAATGCGAGCAGGACGTAGAGTGAAGTGAAACTAGCCAAATATTTTTAATGTTTGATCAGTATGGGATGTGAACACGAGGATATCCAGTTTTTGTAAAGTTAGTGAGGCAGTTTATAAATCAAAAGTTAGAACACGTTGTCGGGAGGGATAAAATAAAGAGACATGCTAGGCAGCAATGGATGGGCGTTGTCTAGTGATCAACTGGTAGACATCGTAACGTTCGAATCGGAACTAGGCAGGTTAAAATCCTCCATCACCGTTATTCTTCTCCATGTGCAGGCTGCCGATGTTCGTGACTCTTTCCGAAGACGTTTTTAAATAAGGCAGAAATCTAGCCATATCAAAACGATAACCTGGTACCATACTCACAGCGACTGTTGGTAAACACAGAGGTGAATCTCTTAGTGAGGCTGGAAGGAAAGATCGTTCGTCAGGATGTCATAGCTTATAATTTTGAAGCTTCACTTTAAAGTGTTGCTGCATTGCAGCGAGGAGGACTGTTATTATTCGTTGGTGAAGATGTCTGACGGTGGCAAGTTGCGGGGTCCAAAACCGCTTTGGTTTACCACCGTGGCTTATTGGCTTTCGCAGTTAGACAAGAAGCAGCCATATATATGTTGACCAACGGTGTTGCTCCCAAGAGTGCATGTTAAGTATTCATGAAGATCAACTATAGAATGAGAGCTATAAGTATCAGCTAATTGTCCAGAGAAAATTATGATCGAGTGAAACTAAAACTACATTCTCATAAATTTGATGGGCTCGCCTTGCGACCACAGTTCTTGATGTCCGTCGCTTCATAGATGTTCGATAAATCTGTTCAAATCCGCGTTTCCACTAATGAACTCACACAAACCCAAGTCATCTGCGTAGCCCAAAACCAGAGCCAACGAGGTAGCAGGGATAGGTTTAAAATGTGTTTAGGCAAATAACGTCATTCTGGGAATATTCCTCAACTGAAGAGTGAATGCTTGGCGGCAGCCTCCCCGGTTACCGTTTACGGCACTCCTTCAGCGAAGCAGTTGGCGAACCATGTGAAAAACGCATTGCTGACCTACAAATGATTTTCGACGGAATGCTGGGCCAAAAGCAGCAAGAACCTCAGCAAATACACAATAAAATGAATGTGCCTGGCCACAAAAAGACTTGGTGATAAACCGTACAATCTGGGAACATTTATGCGCTATTGGAGTCTCATGGATAGCAAGCAACCATGTACTTCGTGCGCTCCTCAACCATGAAAACACTAATAGACAGCCCAGAAGAACTCACTGACCATTGTCGATTCTCAATAGAAACTCTCGACAAACAGCATGAATTCACTTTCGGGATGCGATTTTGGGACGAAGGTTAAGTTACTAACTGACTGAAGATTTCGTGCTGTTATTTCATTTAATTTGTCAAAAGCATTATGAATTTACAACACTTTTCTTCCGTTTGTGGAAATGAGTTGGTAAATATTAGTAAGTCATCAAGAAATACGACATCAAGTGGGATAGTTATCAAAGTAGCTCTCTGATTATATACTTCTCCTTTTATACCGGATCACGAGGTTGCATTATTACGGGATATGGGCCACGGTTATGAATGCCAACTGAAAGGGCTTGAGCCCGTAAGATTTTCATCCTAGTGACATGATAGTATCGACTTGACCGATCGGCAACTAGCCGGAACTGATCCGCGGCCTGTTGTTAATCGGGTGTTCACAGAACTGGCAACAAATACAGACTAATTCAATCTACATTCAGGAAATTCAACCCCAGGCAAGTTCTAAAGCTGCTTAGCGATGCCCAGTTTGATCGACTCGGATATACAGGTTAAGTTTAAGCCACAAAAATTGTTCGCAAAAGTGCGTCAGATTGTTGCTTGTTAACCGCAAACGTCTAAACAAAATTAGGCACAGTACCAATAAAAGTAAATGTGCTGCAAGCATACAACCACGTTATAGTGGGATCTTAAACATTTTGCGTAATAATCCTTGTTCATTATTGTTCGTTCCAGAAGCATATCAAGTTCAGTAATTAGAAGGCCCATTTTATTGTTTTTTTTCGAGCTTCTGTTTTTTTGATGACACTGGGCAGTCGAAGTAGCTTTTAATTTATCTGCCTATCAGCCACCACGGCTAACTGTTTGCTAATAAGCCCTCAGTTCTTTGCAATTAAGCGTGACATTGTTCGCATACGAGGGCAGCTGACAGATAGGAACTTCAGTATCCCAATGACAGATGACATTTGATTTTTTCATCATATATGTAAGCCAGTCTGGCAATTCTTTCTTTTGAATAGCTTCGGAAAAATGTTGGCAGACTGATATTCACAGATTATTTAAACAACGAACAACGACAAAATCAACAGCTAGAGTCACTTAGAGGAGCAAAGTTGAGTGCGATGTAGAGATACCTTATTTCGCTTTGAATGACAGCTGACAGTTTGTGGTATTACAAAGTTGTAGTGGATTATAAATTCTGCGAACAGATAACTGGTTTTCTCGTTTGTTCTTTCGCCCAGTAAGATCATCGCATGCGCACAAATATAAACACGTACGCCTTGGCATTGCGTGTAACGGTGACCGTCGTCCTTGGCATACTAATCCACACGAAATACACCTGAATTTGTTACATCCACCTTAAAAATTGTTCTGGCTAATGCATCTTGTTCGAGAGTGTTTACATTTATGAAACTGCACTAGACAGATAAAGAACTGATTGCATAAACGTCAGAAGTTGGTGACCATTGGCACAGAATTCAGCGTGACAGAATTTCTTGATTATATTGGAAATTTGACGAAGGATTTCACTAAAAAAATGTGCTCAGCTTAGCGGGAATGATCAGCAATTCAGTCATTTTCGTAATTCCATCCACGCATGGATGGTGGAATTCGTGCCATTTATTCAGAGCTCGACAGACGAATGTTTGCTCTCGGAATTAAACGTTTCCAAAGATGCCTGGTATTGCTTGAAAAAATTAAACAGGGGCATAAAATTTCTTGTGGTTTCCATCTGTTTACAATTTTTTGGTTTATTTAGGCGACGTTGGATGACCGAAACCTTACCAGATGGGGGCAAAATCATCCAAAAATAGGACCCACGAGATCGAAAGAATTTGCAAAAGATATGAACTAGAGAAGATTGATTTTGTCAGCCCCAAGAAATTTTATCAATAAAGCCTGATACCGACTCTATTTGGGCGAGGAAGAATAATCGTTGGGCACAATTTTATTCACTGTTAAATTCGGTGACAAAATATGTCAGCTCTTTTGAAGCAAACAATTACGTGTTCATATTGAAAAATTACTTTCTCGGAGGTCAAACCACCGCCTCGATAAATCCGTTCGTTTAAAAGTTACCGAACACAACCAAAATGAAGAACGAAGGTCGCACTCTTTGTTCTTTTCATACGCTTTGTCTAATCTGTCAACAAACCACCCATGGCCAAGTTAACTTACCGTCGATTTCCGCGAAACCAATTGCCGCATTTCTTGACCATTAGCCCAGTTATATCGAAATTTGGGACATAGAAACACAACCGTCTGTTGATAGTAAGTTAATGAGTAGAGCTACGTGAAATCTGCCAAGCGGTTCTGTTATGGGACAGTGTGAATCTCTTGATGGGGAACAACTTGTTCGCAGCGCATCTTCTATCTGTAATTTGTTAGTGGATACGCAAACGATATTAACAAATAATTTACTTCGAAGCTGGCAAATCGAGAACGGAATGTTTGTTCAGCAGCAGTGTAAACAACAAAAAAGGATGCAACAAGGAAAAATTGGTTTTTTTTGAAAGTAGATCTTAGCGTTAAAACCGTATGAAAATTTCAATGAAAGCAAATCGATAGAAAAGCCCGTTTTTGTAAACAACATCGTTCCTTGATTCATGGAAACGAAATCCGGATCTACCTTTAGAAACAGTTGCCAGATGCGGATGACCATAGCGAGAGACAGCATTATCCGAGCAAATTTGTGTAAAGTTCAACTGCTACTCGTTTGCCGCATTTTGCTTCCACGGTATTCGAAAAAGCAATCAGCATACGATGATTTCGAATCCATTGGTGTGCGAGGGTTGGTTGAGACACTGAGCTCAAAACAACCCCGGGTTTTGTTTACGCCAGGTAGATGAATCGTTTTTACTTCCAAAGTATACTTCATACTAATTTTTGTTTACTGTCTATTTTATTCTCCATAACAACACGATTGCATTTAAATGATTGTCAAAGGCTGCCGTTGACATAAGGTTTTCCGATTAACGATCGTGATAAGTGCTCGCATTTGATATTTTCGTCTTAGAATAATAAAACGAAACTTCAGATTGTATACATCAAAACACTCACATTGTTCTTGGCAAAGGTAATTGCTTCAAACAGCTAGCATAAGTAAATGTGAAAAATCATCTTTGACGTTTTGTGTAAAGTAATCCATATTTATCAGCATGATTAAGTTACCCCTTGGGTGCACTTTAATTGGAAGAAACTGACTTCGACGACAGTAGAAAGCGAACATGATGAAAAAAGTGAGAGCAATAGCCACGGTTTCGTAACCTCTGTTTAGTTCTGATAAACCCCTTGTTCCCATCTGGGATAGGTCTTGTTTTTAGAAAAACATTCAGAACAAGCAGTAATTCGGCTAATTTTTTAACACAGTGTCTTCCAGGAATGTTATTTATGTAAAATATTGATTTCGTATCTGTTTTTGGATGGTTTCTAGTCAGTTTACCAAGTAGACGATTTGTTTAATTTTTTAATAGGTCGTCTATGTTCCAATATATTTCGTATTGTTAGCCCAATAAGCGGTACATTTCAGAACAAATAGCAAAATGATGCTTAGTTCTGTCTCTTGCTTTTGGGTCTGTTGACGACCTGTGCTGGAGTTTAAATCTTGTGAAGACAAGGCAAAATTGCACCAATAAACAACGGTTACTCCTCAGTCAACATCGTTTTCCGATTGATTTCTGAAGTATCTACTTGTATTACCTGGTAGAAAAGTAAGACCATATGTTATTACGTGCTTTCTAGGTAAATTTGCTTGCACGTCATTAAAATCACACTCGAAAAGAGTAGGAACGAGTAAATTTCTGTTGTTCACGCATCATTCAACCCGGCAACTAGTTAGACATTAAGTCAAATGATTGATCTCTCAGTAAATAACAAGAGAAGTGGACAAATGAGGAGGACAAAAAACGAATCACACTCGTTCGTCTAGATCATAATCACTCATGAGCTTATGCTGTCATCGACTTGGTCATACAGATTCATCTTTTTTGACTGTTCTTTCACGCAACAGGGTTTGAACAGTAGTAGGCAGGTTAGTATTACTTTAGTCGTACACAGGTTCTTAAATCTAATCAATTGTGTAACTAATCAAGTGAACGCTTTTAAATTGTGCGAAATGATATTGAAAAATTTACGGCAAATTTGGAGTGTAGTCGATAGAGAATAGTTCAGCACGTTGATGAGCCTTATCCTCCTTGTTAGAAGCCCACATTTTTGTTCATAACCAACAACCTTGGCGTGTTTCTTTAGTCCGACCTTCTTTGTCGTCCATTGACCGGCTGAATGATTGACTAGCAGAGTGGTTTTGTGCTTGGAATAAATGGGGAATACAATCACAGTATGCATGTATTCGCCTGCAGAGGAATGTACCAGTTATACCTGAGTGCAGGCTCAACAGAACTAAATTAAATTTTGCCCCATTGATTCATCAATGCACGCCGATAAAGCGGCTACCAGTGAACAAACGTTTGAATTGTGTGCTTATGTCGACAGTTTCGTATTGATTCCGCCGCTTGACAAGTTGTTAACACAACTGCACCAAATCATGAAGGGAGAATTTCCAACCCTAAGTGTCAGAGTTCTAATTTGGTAGCCCACTGTTGACCACGAGATAGTTTTTGAAGAGCTGCTGTTTGCGCTATCATAAGTAGGATTCGTAAAAGATAAAAGTTTTAATCTGACCGGTTTCCGCTCAAAAAATGGCCATGCTTTTGACTAAGTTCCTAAATAAACATGAATTTTGAAAGTTAAGCGACCTGGCAAATATTCACCATGTTTTGTTCACAATATCTTCACAAATCGAGGCCTTTTGTCAAAAATAACTCAGCAAATTGTCTTTTTTTCCTATTCTTGTCATTATGGCTTGCTTAAACGGATTACTTTTCTTGAAGCACCTTCTTCAAAGGAGTAGATATCTTTTGTGAACATCAGATTCACTCGCGTTGTTGGAGTGTGAGCCCCAAATTCATAATTCATTATTTTACTCTTGTGAGTAGCCACCGAATAGCAAAGTGGCTTAAAACTTTGTCAGGCAATCTCCTAGATGTTTCCTTAACAATCCGTCCCAGTCGAGCCCTTGGTAAACCGCTAATCTCCTTAGCTAATCGCTTTATGCTTGGACCAGCTATATGCCAGACTTGGTTAGCTCATTCGAAACGTAAGAACCACGGACACATTCTGGCAGAAATCTTGCGTGACCAGACACAGATGAACGGGTTTTGTAACTAGTCGTGCGTGTTCCTATGATTTTTCACACACGAGGCTTCACATTTTGCATGTGTTCACGCCGTACCAGTGATTGTGTTATCCAGATCAGGACGAGAAGTTGCGTAGAAAATAATTACTAATTTATTCGGATTGCACGCCGGGATCAATTCAAAACGTCCACGTGTGCTTGACAACCAACTAAACAAAATCGGTAATTTGACACTTTTTTTCTCAAGTCCATAAAATATGGTTTTGGATGGAGCTGTAGCCTGCTTTTTTGTTCAAAATGTTATGAATAGCCATAATGGAGGAGGGGTCTGATATAGAAAATAATTGCGTTTGATTTATTCAATACAGTGATAATTCTTTTACCGATTTTTTCTATTAAAACATGTCATATTTAATTAGAATATGATAAAATATTTTGTCGGTCAGTTTCTGCCGGCAGTGCCACGGGTATACCGTGGCACTGTTAATAGCAAATCTAGTTACTAATCACCATTTGAACTAAAATCAACAAATCTCATTTGTATTCGGAAAATTATTCATTGAATAATATCACTACTTTGTTTAAATGTAGAAAATCGTGCACGGGCAAACTGTCCTGCTAACATTGACGCGCAGTTAAGGAGGCACACTGTGAATTCACATTTGGGAGAGTGAAGTGCACGCGAATAGGGAATTCCGGGGATTGTTCGAACAATATAGTCGGTTTGCCAAAACGAACTCATCTCGAGTCTGTTCAATCATTAAAGCATTTTGAATGGATGAATTATTTAAATGAAATTCGTCCATAGCCTCCGGGTAATGCATTGCGCATTCTTCACCCTTACAAATATAAATTCGCCTACATATTAGACAACATTTTACCGAGGATGCAGACCTATGTTGCACCTAAATCGTTTTGTTGCAATTGATAATTTCTGCAGGACATTGTTCCTTCCTATAGTCAGCGACAATATTTCAATGAACAAAGATTAAATCAGTCGAGCAGCTCCGAGGTTATGCCCTCCTGCTTGCTCCTTACGTTTAACGTTTCAGGACAAAAGTACCGATTTATCAACCAAAGTGCTTATCTTCATTTGTGTCTTGCAAATGGTGTACCTCAAAACCCAAGTGAAAGAAAACTTTTCAAGGAATCCATTTGATGGAGAAACATGGAATCGCGATTTTCCTTGAAATTCCGTCACAATGAATGGACACGACACGGTGAAAGAAGGCTAGATCATTTCGTGTATTTCTGGGCGTTGTGGCTAAACAGAAATAGTCAGAATTAATGGTTCTAATTGTCCGTTTCATAGTCATGAGATGACCCTGACGTAGTTCACTGCTCCCTCACTCCCGCCGGTAAAGTCCCCGGAACTTTTGAATTTACATGACCGCCCAAGAGACGACAAAATTTGCCGCGTAAAAGTGTAGTTGATCTTGATGAGGTCACTGTTTCCAAACCCCAAGGCCATTCATGATTTCGAGAAGGCGCACCTTTCCACTGATATCATTTGCCAACGGCTTTGGATGCTGACATTCGGTTGTCTTCAATTTTATTTACAAAATTTCGAATTTCCTTTGTTGTTTTAACAGACAGACTGTGGACTGTCAATCAGAATGTACCGATGGCTAATTTTCTAACCACTAATTGCGCTCTCCTTGCTGAAATTGCAGTTTGGCTAGTGTGTTGCGTGCTATCTTTGATGTGTCAAACCGATTGAGCATTGGAACGCGGCTTGAATGAAAACGAACAGGTTTTTTCAATGTTAATACTGTGTGGTGGACGACTTGCTGAAAAACTGACCTTCTGTTATATGTCAGGAAATGCAAATGCACTTGTAGAAGTAAATTTACGAATGCAAAGATACTCAGGGACGTGAAACTAAATGCCTATTCGCAAGTGTAACTTCACACAGACACATGTGGGGTTGCTCAGTCGGCTAGGCACACTATTCATCAGTGGATAAGTACATGGAACTTTCGGGTTTGAGTTCAACCCCGAAAAGCAATAGAACCATGGCGGGCTGTTTCAAATTGGCCATGCTGTTCGGATTGCATTCATTCGAACGTCACTGTTGTTCCACAGAATCATTCCTAAAGTAGAATATTTTTCTACACCCTAGTGGTTTTACATTCCATTTGGCACAATTCGGTGCATTCAGACATTCATTTAAGACCGTGTGGGTTCTTGAGAAAGCCTTACAATTTGGTGTAAATATCACTCGGTAGATAGCACGCTGCTGAATAGCGTTCCACTTTAGGTAGAAGTCACTGGTATAATGCATCTTTACCCTCCACAATAAAACCAAACATTTTTGAATTACTTTCAAAACGAAAGAAGTTAACACGCTGGTGTTGACAACGCTGCAATTCTTCTCGATGGCTCCTGCATTTTTGTAGCTGTCGCCATCTGTCTACTTTGAGAAACAGAGGGTTGGACTTGTTACCATCAATTTGTAGTAAGTAGTATAGATCTACATGTCGTACGTTCTATTTTTACATGCCAAAATTTAACTGTAGCTCTACCTGCTATAGACCACGCTAATTAAGTACAATTCATTATCCATTATTCATCAGCAACTATTTTGCATCAGACAATCGCGAGTATATTTCTGGTGAACTCACGGATGATCTATGCATTCATCTGATTACTTACAATGATTATTCTTCCTAAGTTATCACCGGTGAATTCGATGGATTTGATGTCAGTAGATGTCTGAGTATTACGTCCAAGTTCCTACTATTGGTTTCACATGTATAAGGTAAAAATTCATCCTCAGCCGTGTGCATTAAGATATTATTTGATTTATTCTCATTTGATCAATTGAACCTTTTGAAATATTAAAGCAAAGCTTGATTGGGAATGTCTGAAATGGGAAAATGTTTCGATTGCTGCGCGCAACAATCGATTGTAAAACTGCTTTGAAAAAGTTACTCACGACAATCAAAACAACAGCTCATTAAAATTGTTCCCGATCGCGTTGTGTTACTACATTTCAAAAACAGTCCGAATAATGTATCACACGATGCTTTGTTTGTTGGACACCATTCGAAAGATCTCAAATTCTAATACATTAAATTGAACTGACTTATGTTCTGATCAAATGGAGCGACTGAAGTGCTAACCAAATCAGTCCTTCCGGAAATTCGGTGCTCGTCGCGGCACTCTGAGGCTCTGAGACAATAAACCCAAATATGTTCTAACCAAAATCAAATTCATAAACTAGCAGCTCCTAAAATTTGGAATGTCCAGGGCTAGATCCACTGACTAGAAAACTTCGAATTCTCCGAATTCGATCAAAGTGGTTGTTGGTTCAGCAAAGCTTTGAGGTATCTTTATAAATGAGCCCTACTGCCGCTAGACAAACCAGCGGTAAGCGATGTAAAGCACACTTTCTCAATGGGCAAAACTTCTTTTGTCGAGCACAAAACTGTTACCTTACTTGCCGGCTTTTCCGGGTCACAAATATAGCAACATCATCGTCATTTAGCCTTATAAATGACTAAATCACCTTTGTTTTCATTAGCTTGTCTCTCGTCTGACTTCGTCCATAATTACTTAACATGGTTCGTACAAAACCCTTCGCACACTTGAATATCCGATTAAATCTATGACCACAATCGGTCAACAAATGCAGTAACATATGCGGGGAACAGACCTGCTACCCATCTGCTAGTCCTGGATCACGGGTGTCTGTAGAACGGATAAGAACATAGACAGCAGCAACAGAAGAGAAAAGTGAGAGGGGTAAAGTTTATCCACACTTGCAGATCTGTTTGACATATAATTCAAGTACAGATAATTGGTTTATGTGAATAAATGGCACTTTGGAACAGTTCTCCACTGATACTAAAATGCTTTTTATGCCTGTTTGTACATTTCTGTTACTAATCCATGTGAAATTCACTGATTTGCTTCCAGGTTCTATCAGGGCTATCAGTTGAGTATGAGTGATCTGCGAAAAGCTACGACCGCCTCGAAACAGACAGCCGGCTGTCTGTTCACGAATTTCGAAGATGTCCGCGTGAGTTCTCCCCCATCCCACGTTCAACACTCCTCCCTCCCGGTCGCACGCAGTATTCTTTGATATTTTATGCACTTCCTCACCTGATGGGTAATTCATCACATTTATGGCTTTCTCCTTTGCGAATGAATCTCAGATACCTAAGCGAATCAGAAATGGACAAAGTTGACTTTTCCAGAGGTATTCTGAGATGAAGTACTTCTGTCATAAAGTGTAATTTTTCGGAAGCACGTTTTACGATTATTGAACTATTCTGTTCAAAGATTTTCGGTCGTCCTTTGGGATAAGCATGGAGTGTTAAGCCAAACCGTTTAGTACGTCCTACTCGGTCACGCTAATTGCCAATCTTCTGTTACTTTGAAGACGATAAGTTTTTGTATTTCCTGAGATGGACAGAATTTTATCCAGATTTCCCCTGCTGTTCTTCTGTCTCATACAGCGATGCAAAAGTCTCAAAGCACCAAGCAGCAGAAGATTGAAATCGAGTTAGGTTCTACCGTGTTTTTCACCCAAGTGGTTCAGACATCATTTTGCTCTCCTCTCGATTGCCTACACAAGAACTTTACAGTCTTTGCCTAGGTCCGAATGCTGAAAATATTTAGTCCCGACAGTATTTGGACCGGATAATAAATATGGTCTCCGAGTTGCCTCATATATGCTCAACTAGTTGAGGTAGTCTCACAAAAACAACATTGACAGTTGAAGGGAACTGATACTCAGGACTTTTCTGTGATTGGGCTCAGAACCACTCACCGCAAATTTTGAACGAGCATACAATCTCTGTCCTCATTTAATCAAGGTCATCTTGACATTCTTGAATGAGCGAACATCTCACGAAGTGAACAGCAGGATTACATCAACGATGTGAATAACATGTGACTTGAAAAGCCGATTTCCTGTATTATATAGTGTTGAAGCTTGAAAATGGAATGGAAAACCAAAACTAGAAGGAAAAATGTGTCATTCTTGTATTCGCCCGTTTTCCTCACTTGAGGGTAAGTGGCTCAGATTTGCCGCAAGGATAGAAGTTTGTTCCAGTCTTCGTTCTTATCCTAGACAGCCAGCTGATGATACATCGATCGGAAATAAAAAGTTGTACCAAGAATCCTATTTTTCAATTACACCCACTTATCATCATTGGGCAATAAATTGTTAGTCTCTGCACCTACAAAGCTCGCAGCAAGAAGCTAGGAGCAGTTTAACATCGTGCTTCATCCATGGGTACAACCGTGGACCCCGTGTTGTAAAACAGTTCTTACAAGTATTTAAACTCCCTCGATGCGACTGCTGCACTTTACCAGGGTGGAACTATTCGAACATCTCTTACAATGGTCACTTTTTATCCCCTACACATGTAACTATGAGTTGGTTAAATACCGGAAACACTGGAATGTCACCCCACCATAGTCTCCTGGTGTTGGCAACAATGTTTAATTTAGCTGGGATGAAATTCATTTCTCCTGCTATACTGTTGTCAATGAGACTGTTGAGAATTACTTCATTTCGTGCTGCCTTTGATTGTATGAAACGAACAATGGTAACTAAGATTTCGATGAACTCATCTACCGTGACTGGATGCTGAAGTCACCATAAGCACAATTGTAGGGGACAACTGTTCAGCCCGTAAGTCGTTTGTCCATCAGTCAACTGGCAATGAACAGGGAAAGGGAAGATGGAGTATAAGGCACACTCTAGTCTCAATCCGAACTGTGTTGCTGACCTTCGGTCAAGAAGTTCTGAATGATTAAACAAAACCCGTTTGTGAATTAAGTTCAGCACTACTAGATGGATCATTGTTATTGCATCGTTTGTGGATGGAGTCCTAAGTGTCGTTATTCTGACCTGTTGGCAGAGGCTAGGTTTGCTTTGTATGGAAAATTCACTTACTTTTTGCGCGTTCATACTACGAAGCAACACATCCGGGATTGAGTCACAAACTTTCCACTTATTGGACACGCGCACTTAACACAGAACATTGAAAGCTACGAACAACGGAAGCTAATAAAGCAGGAGCATTATGCTTTGTGCTATTTGATTTTTTGTTATAGGGTCGATAGCAAAGCGCGTAACGAACAAGTAAATTTTTCGTTTTGTACACCATCTCACACTGCGCGACACCATGCACTGGTCTGCGAATGTGTTCATCTGTAATGACAGTGTCGACCTTTGGTATTTTCTTGTAATTCACATATCCTGTTTTACAGCAACTTGTGTGGATTTCGGCCCGCTTTTCTCTATAACCGATCAAAACGACCAAATAATCTATTTGTGCGTTCCAGTTGAAACAAACAGGAATTGTCGAACTTAATTTTTGGTACATTTGTGAGAATTTCTCATTTTATCATTCGCTTTACTTTTTGTGGCACCTTCCAATGGGGATAACACGGATGATTTGCCTCGTATCTCCGATACTACCTTCGTGAAAATTCGGCAGCAAATGCACATCTGTGTTTTCCAAAGAATAAAATGGACGAATTTCTCTTTTGTTTGCAACTGACGTTCATGCGATCTGCCGTTGGTTACGCGGGGCACGCGAGGCTGATAACCAAACACCTGTTTTTGTGATAAGGCTGAACCCACGCATTTCACGAATACCTTTTTACGGTCGGAGACCCATGATGTCGTAAATACCCAACAGGCCATATCGTGTAACGCGTCCGTGGATCATCACATACAGCTGCACTGATTGCTGTACTTGCAATTTCCCTCAAAGCTATTTCTGGATGAGCAAATAACATCGTTTCCGCAGTAGCACACGTATTGCATACTTCGGTTGCCCAAATTCGTTATATTTGTTAGATACCTGTCGCACTGAGTTACTGGGTATCACAGTTTTGGGATCGCTTTTCTCTCCCTATCATTTCATTCACCCACACTAAGTCCGTTAGAAATGATGTCATCGTGCACTAAAAACGAGCTCACCACAAAACAATGTTATCTCTGTGGTAGTGCTAGGCACTTTAATAACATTTTTAATGCAAATTAGAAAAAAAACATCTAGACAAAGTGGAACGGACCTGTTTACTATTTTATATTTGTTTAAAATCAGTCTTTTAGCGACCAGGATCACAATTTCGAACACAGTGTGCAAAATTCCCTCCCTGTTCATATATTTCCCGTGTAGTTCCACCACAGTTGTAGATGAAACGTTAACATTTGATCTACTCATGTAGTCACCAGCTTGCGAACAGTGTGCTTTACTTTAAATGGTATTACTTAATATTATGCATAAACCTCTGATGGCCAATTGAAAAAATAGCAAAATATCCCATCTATATCCATTTGGCGATATAAAAATTAGCATATTTAAGATCCGGATTCCTTGAACATTTGCACTTCATTTAGTTCCTATTACTAATGACCTTCAGATCTGAGATAAGAACATTTGCCTTCCGCGGATCTTACTAATCAATTGAAAAATGTCGGTCTTGCCAATACTTGTATCTGGAGGGCATTTATTTTTTGATTCTTGATTCTAACGACACATAAAGACAATTGTGCTCATTTAACGATTAAATCTTGCTGTAATATTTGTTTCATTCTGGGAAGCTTCCCGGTTGACTAATAGAAAACTGTGCAAACACGTGCATACAACAAGGAGCTTATATTAAATTATGGGGAACATTAAAAAACATTATTAAATAATCCGCAAAATAGAAACAGTCGACTTTATTGAGTATGTGATTATACAGTCGTGCCCAAAAGTGCTTATTTGGTTAGCTGGAGGTTTAATTGTTTTAAATTTCATTTAAGCTGAGTGGGTTTGTTCTAAAATTCAAAAAATCATCTTGATAGAATAAAAACTGGCCACTAATTCGACGTTACGGACAGAGCGAATTGTTTCAGAAGTCTTTAGCACACTGAAAATTGGTACCTGTTGTGGGTAAAAATGGAAAGCCTATCAAACCCGGTAAAATATGTAATGAAAACTTATTCTGATGATAAAACGGATGTCGAGACAGTAAGAACACTCATCCTGTTGTGGAGAAAAGCGAAGAAAGAGAAATGTCATCGTCACTGTATACTATCGATTGAGGTTCGATCTCCGAGTGGACGATTGTAAATCAGCCGCTATAACCGATCACAGAACTACGGAATTACTATAGATCGAGCGTTAACTAGGGTATAAATTCGTCGAGTTTGCCTGTGCAACATTCGTTGAGCGGAGAGGTCGCCATAATCACCTGCTATTTGATCAAAGATCTGTCCCCGTAAATACTCAGCTGCAAAGGGGCACAAAATTGTGTAACAATGTGATGAAAATAATTTATGGTTATGCAACATCAAATATCCCACCAGTGCCAGTTGTTCATTTCGGGTTCAAACGCCAATCTGGAAACAATGAATCTGAACGGAACCTGGTGTTTTCTAACAAATTTTAGCAACACTGCTCACTTTTTCATAATTTCTCACAATGAACTGATAGCTGAAGCAACCAACGTTCGTGGTGAGGTGGAAAATAATTTACAAAAAATTCCAAACACGAGAGAAACAAACTTCTCTGGATAAGTGCACATACAGGTAATAAATTCTTTACAAATAGATTCGCGAAAATTATATAAAATCTTGTCACAGCAAACCAGGTACCAGTCAGATTTTAGGAGCTTAGATACTTGCAAATTTCAACCTGGACACTGACCAAAAAGGTTCGCCCATAATTATACCGATCACTAGGTTCTGGTCGCATTTACTCTCAGATAGAGTAAAGTAGGTAGTCAAATCCCGAAGAGAGCAAATCCAGAGAGTTGCAGTTCCAGCGGGAAATTGTGCTTCGATTTCGGACTCCGGTTTATATCCTTGCTAGCATATAAAACTCCTTCCGTGCCAAGGATCACGTGCTGTTTGCCTACAAGTTTGGAGCCAAAGCACCCGCCGACATCCTTGAATTCACTGTGAACACTTTGCCTCTTATCTGATTTTTGTCTGCGTTCATTGATCGCTCAGTCATTCAATTACGCCTTATTCACGTCGATTTTCGTTCGTTTCGTCCGAACTGCACACTCAAACAACATTACTGGAATAAATCACACGTATGTTTATGTGAACCAACGGATTGTAGAACATTCCCATAGACTAGTACACGAGTAGCCTGCCTATTGCTTTCATTCGTACCATGCAATTCGATTGCAAATGGCGACGGGAAAATTATCTTGCAAAAGTTGTTCGGTTGCATGATCTCATTTAGTTGAGCAAATACTTCACGCCTGATTAGTCACTGACTTAGGCGATTACATATTATGAAACTCAACGGGGAAAAACATTCCCAATTGTGATCGAATTAAGCATTACTTAAAGTTTGTACAAGTTCCGCAAGGGATGGATCTCCAAAAATAATCTAGTTGATCCTAGTTGCCGCAGAAATGAAACCAGCCACTAAAAACTTAACTGCTGAATGGCATTATAGTATAAACGGGCTGCGATAAATAATGATGTAATTTGAGCAAGAGAATCACATTCACTGATCGCACTTTACAATCGAAATCAGTCTGATTTACCTGTTTACAGAACTTATTGAACTCAGGGAGATTCTATCAAAGGATCTCAAAGGAACTGATCATTTGGACAGAAATACGAGCCCGTAAACAACACACGTGCCTGAACAGAGAAAGAGGTTCGTCACAGATGTTTATAATTTGCCACCCAGATTGTGACAAATGGATGATCAACTAGCTTTGTTCACAAAACTCGACATGATTTGTGCAGACTAACAAAGCGTACATAGATCTTACCAGCATCGTTTCGTCACTAGATAGATTACTTTCAAACTGAGCATCTCATTTTTGGCTTCGGATAAACTAAAAGTTCTTTTCGGTAAGGAAACTACTTAACGGGTTGCAAAATCCCATCCTTTGCTAAATTTAAACGCTATTTATACAAAAAATGCCTTCCTGCCTGAGTGAGTAATTTTGAAGCGTCCATTGTCCACACAGCTCACAGACGAGGAAAGGGTCTATCTGAATGCAGCGGCCACGGGTGATATTGGCATTATTCGAATGTCGCTGGAGGATTCCGATGACTGCCCGGAGTTCAATGTCAATTGCGTGGACTACATGGGCCGCAACGCGTTGCACTTAGCCGTTGATTCTGAGAACACTGACGCTATGGAAATGTTGCTGGATAAACTGAACTTTGAGTGCATTGAGGAAGCTCTGTTACACGCCATCAGCAAAGGGCATCCAAAACTCGTACGGCTGATTATCGAGCATCCGAACTACCAGGCTGGGGAAGACCAGATTAAACGAATGGATTCGAAGAATGCATTTTTTAGAACCACAGAAAAGAGTCAGTTTTCTCCGGACATCACCCCGCTGATACTGTCCGCACATTACAACAATCATGAGATGGTCCAGATGTTTTTATCTCGCAATCACACAATTGACAAACCACACCCAATTTCGTGCCAGTGTAATGATTGTCAAGTTAGACAAGACTATGATTCACTCAAGCGTTCCCGATCGCGACTGAATGCATACCGAGCGTTGGCCAGCCCCGCGTACATGGCACTGAGCAGTCCAGATCCTATCATGACCACATTTGAACTGCGTCAGGAAATGATGAAGTTGGCGGAAATAGAAAAGGAGTTCAAAGTAAGTTCGAATTCACCTTGTCGGATAGTACTTCCCAGTGAAACTTGATTCAGATGTGTTCTGCTAAGAAGAAGGTGCTTTTGGTCATTCGAAAGGATTTTTTATTTATCTTTTATATACTTTATCAATAAAATAACAATGCACATCATTTTTCAGGAAGAGAGTCACAGCCAACAGAGGGCTGCTGGTAGGGGAAGTCGACCGGCTGTGGGCGGACTCGAATTCGCGATCTTCACGTCCAAACGCCACAACTTTATCCGCTTGGTCATCGCCGGCCATAATCCCTCTTTTTCCAAACGCACGAATCTCCAGTATGTGCACAGATTGATGATTCACTTTTTAGTTACAAATAGCTGACTCAGTTCGGAGCTTAACTGCTGTAGGGTGGTTTAGGAATCTTTGTGGGTCAAGCAAGTAATACCAAATTTATTATCTGAATCTGTGATAATGAATTTGAACCACCTTACTCCAGGACCAACACTTGAATTTCACTATACTCATAACTAGACCGGTAAACTCTAACTAAGATAACGAACAATCTAGTTTGGAGTTGATAAAATCGGGAACCAATGTTAAAATGACAAAACTTCTTGTATGCTTTGAAATTTCCGTTATAGTGGATGCACCTAGCTTGGCACCTAACAGTAACTCTCGACAAATGTACTCTTATGAGGTCTGTCAAGTGGATTTTATCTAACCTCTAAACGTTCAGCTAAAGTGAAGTGAAACAGTTAACCAGTGCTCTCCTGGCACAAACCTAGAGAAACGAAAGTAACGAGGTGACGAAAAGTGAATGAAAGACTACAAAATCTAATTACTACAATCGAGGTTTTGTTTTAGTTTAAAACCTGAGACAACATTTGGTGTGAATCTCGGCCTCGTTCGGTGTGGGTGTCATAGTTGTGGCTGTTTTCGTGTGAATCTTATCTGCCCAATTAAAGTGTAAATCCATGCCAGTAATTAGCCATGGACGATTCCGAACCTCCGTCGTTTTAGCCACATCTGAAATGATATAAATAATCGCGTGGTAAGTCATGCGCAAAAACCATTGGAAACTGGAGCTTGAAAGTGGACAGTTCTAATAGTCAGCAAATTCGCGTTGCGATGATTGGTTTGCGTTTGCCCTCATTGTCATACCGGGAAACCAGTGTGTCCACAAAATCTTGACAGTGAGATGTGAACAAAAGTGAACAGCTTTCCTCCACCTGAAATTTACAACGTTGTGTTATCACTGAAAGTTTGGACTGATTGCAGAGTCAGGCCAGAAAAACTGGCACTTTTAAATACCTCTTCTGATTGATGTTGCTATGACAATTAGAATGATGCCTTAGATTTGCACTCTGGCTCCCTCTGGTTCTCCAGCTTGACATTAATGGCCGTAGAAAATGCTGTCATTTGTTATCTGTCGCAATTGGATTGAAAAACAAAGCTGCCCTTGTGTTGTCCGCAATTCGTTACAGTGATTTCATCTGTGTCGACACGAAATAATGAGACCACCTTCTTGTTGCTGCTGGTATTTACCGTTAAAAGATAACTATTTTCTCGAATGCACATACAATATTCAGCATTCATCATAGCGCCTTCGTTGTGTAGCATTCTTCAATGTACCTTTCTCTCATGCTCGGTTTCTAAAAGATGTGGTTTTGATATGCTTAACTTAATTCTAAGAACGCTAATGTAATAACGTATGACGACCCTGAACGAATATTACTGGAACCACCGTCTAATGATTCACACGTCTGAAAGTGTCAGTTATGCTGGTACCTTAAGACAGAGGATTTTATGATCTCGTGGAATCCATCCTTTACGCATGCATAAACGACCGTCAGGCGAATTCGAAACTCAGTGCAGTCTAAACTGGCCATATCGTTTTTTTTCATAGCCCAGAGCAAAATTAGTGAAAGATGTGAGTAAATACCCATATATTTTTCATTACGCTATTGGGCGATTACTGAATACTCTACCATATGGAGTGCACTGAACACTTCATTGAAGTGAGTTGGCTCAATATCCGGCCGTTGACTTAATGTAGTTTTCTTACTGTTTTACTCGTAAACAAAGAAATACTTCACATGACGTTAGTCTCGGAGACGTGTACTCAACCGCTTGGTTGCAGGGTTTTCAACCTCTGACTCATTGTCGCCTGCCCATTATCAAGTAAAAGCTGCGTGCCCTGGACACGAAGACCGGGTCTCTTTATGGCACATAACATGTCGACACAGTTCAAGTTAACTTGCCTTTAACGTGTTCCTTTCTGCTGATATCGATGATCCAACTACTGTTCGTTCATCAGGTTACAACAAAACTGTTGTTTTGGTCTAGGCTGAGCGCAGTATTTAAACAGATTTGGAAGCGGTTACTGTCCTTAAATATGTGAAAACTGCAATGTAATATGTTAATACATATAACCTGCTTTAGATTCCTAATGATTTCAGTTACATCATAATTCATATGATCAATGTAACTCTCCATTGCATCCAATCTTTGGATTGAGGTAGAAATATGGGCTAAATAATGCGACAGTCGGTGTTTAGGTGAGCTCAAAAACTAATCATTCCCATCGATCGCGAAATGATCAATATCAGAACCCTGATCAAGTTAAATATAAATGTATTTATCAAAAATAACGTTGATGGCGTGATTTATAACTATCCGACATTTTGGTTACCACGGACAACCAATCTCGGAACAATCTGCCATCGAACAATCTGAAAACCAATTGTCCAAGTTAGCCGAGATGTCAGTTCATTTTCAGTGCATCAGCACTGCTGAATTTCTGATGACACAGAAATTGGGCAACAGCAAATCACACCAAATACATTTCTTTCGATTCACTACGTACAAACTTTCTGATCTGATATTGTAATTATCATGTCCGCGTGTTTCAAAAGGTCAAGGCCTCTCGTGTTCATGCCACTGTGGGCATTCATGACATCAGAACACCACTCCCGCATAGAGTTTGTTGAATTCTTGCTTTCCCAAGTTAAAACGTCTCAGGAGAGTTTCAAAGGTGATGGGAACGTCGGCGAAAATTATACGCCGGACCGATACAGTCTTGTTCTGGTATTTATCAAACCAACAGGTTAAACGTGTCGTCATTTAATTCAGACACGAAATGCGACAGGGATAGCGTCTATAATTCTGGCAATACGCAGAAGCAAACAGTAAAAAATATTACAGAACCAGTTGGCTCATCAGAATAGGTTTGCAATAAACTGATGCAATCGGTCTTATGGATCAAATCAAACTGATCGGAATCAGCAAGTCCCATGTTGCTGTGTGTTAGACGGGCCGGCTGTTGTTTGCTGACGAACGCGTTTTCGTCTGCGGTTCGTTTTCCTCAGAAAATTTCGAATTTCTCCAAATCGTTCGCACGTTTCGCACGATCATCCAGGGTTTATTGCCTTTGTTCTGCCTAATACCTTAATTTATCCATCACTCTCACCAGGTAATTGTGACCAATAATATTGTACTAACAAAATGGCTACGCTAACACTTTGGGGAAAATAGTATTGACACTAACTGAATTGGGTTGTCCTTGCGACAAATTTTCCCAAGGATTTCCAAGTCCTATTAAAACGTTTCGCCATAAAAAGAAACTGGTATGAGTATCAGAGCAGTCGGCTTTAATGGCAATAGAAAAATGCTCAAAGCAGGGCTGTGATCTTCCGGTAAAGGCTATTGAATCACAATAGGATTCAAGTTATACGACAAAGAACTATCAATAGAACATTGCACAGTAAAAATTAGACCAAATAGACGAGAAGAATTCCGCTATTACTGCATTCTTTCTGGCACGTCTTTGCTGCTCAGTAACTTCTAAGAAAACCAACTACAGAGGTCAAAAAAATGGAAGTTTGGGAACGGGAAAAGTTTACAAACGTTTGTCATTTGGCACTGTTTACTATGTGTGGGTCTCGTCCCAAACTAGCTCAATTAGGCCTATGACAAACCTCACCAATTTAGAACACGGAACCAGTAGAAAAGAGTGCGATACTTTTATCCAGCTAATATAGACCGAGTTTCCTTAGGCAATGCGCAATAAGAACTGCTGTTCATTGTTCAATAGCAGACGTCGGTTTGAATTTCACTAACACTTGATTTTTGAGTGCAATGAGAGGAACATTCAACATAGTCGTTGGGGCCAACTACTGCCGTAAAACTTAGAGCCACACATCAACTCTAGATAAACCAACTGTAGTAAGAAGTTAGGTGACAGTAAGATGTGGTCTACTGCCGATTTTCGTTGCGTTTAGTATTCAGACTTCCGATCCGCTTGGGGTGGTATACGTTTAACCCGTTGACCACAGTCAGTCGACTTTTCGGCTATTCGTGATAATGGTCAATTAACATCTGTTACTTTGCCCTGAGAACAACGTAAATACATACCTGCGTATTTTTCAGTTGTGATATAACAGTGAGGTAAATAGAGGGACCTAGTCAAACCATTTGTCAGACGTCCAAGATCAAAGCTCAGTGCACCTAGGACCTTGGAGTCGACGGTTACGTCGGTTTGATAAAAGAACCTATCTAATGGTGGAAGCGATAGAAATAAATTCACACCGTGGAGAACAAACATGAGTTAAGGGACGAAAAGAAATTTTGGGGGACAACGAGCTATCGACGCTTAAACATAAACATAAAGCGAGTTATCCAAACGGAAACTGTTCATTTATTGCGAAACGGTTTAAAGTAGATTATAATGGGGACTCCTTTCCGGTTTAACTGTTTTTGCCCCGATGTACGTTCACCCACAGTTAAAACTCTGTGCAACAGAATCATAAACATCGAACGTAAAAATTAGCACATTATAATATGTATATCCCAAGTGCACCACATGCTGATTCTTAATTCTTGCTAGTTTCTATTATTTTTTATACGACTGAATATTTAAACTTGGCAGACTTCTAAAGTCCCTCAGTGCCGTATGGTCCCAATGGAAGCGAAACAGATCAGCTTGTTCTTGCATGATATTTCAAATGCGTTCGAACTACATCCAATTCTTTAGGACGACAAACCAGTCTGTTAAATTACAACGGAGTTGAAATGAATCAAATGTGACGCGTCCAGAACCGAAGGACCATCGTAGGACATAAAAGATAATGTTTCGTGGTTCAAGCGCTTTCTATTAATACATTTACGATAAACGGTAAACCTATCAGTGGGTAATAATAATTTGTTTATCAGCATGCGATTCTTGGGAAATACAAATTAATATGGCATGACTTAATCGTGCATCCGTAGTTAAAGAATAACAAATTCCTTGTAATTTCCAATAACAAAACAATCCTTCATTTTTTCCCTCAAAGTCGATCATTGGGGATTGACACTGAGTAGTCTAGGCGCAAAGACACCCGGTGAAAGAACTGAACGTTCCACCTAGGCTGGACACACCTAGCAACGGTAACTTTATAACTTTCGATGGAATCGTTGTGAGTAAGCTTTTCGAGTTGAAAGCTTTCTGAGGCAAAATTAACCCTAAATAAAATCAAACTAACTCGGTGCTGAGCGAGCTACTTTTTTTCAACATTTTTTGTTCACTTGCACGAGAACACCTTTGTCGCGAAAATGTACGGCATACTCGTCCGTGGTGAAAAAAGCCACGAACCGGTAGGTAAGCTCAGTGGAGTGTGAGCGATTGTAAACTTGAATCACCGTAAGTTACGCTCCAATAACTTGTCTTCTTTTCGCCTAGTAGGTTTGCCCTTGGAAATCCAAAAAATTGCGGCTCGTCAATTTTTTTTACTCGGGTAGTTAATCCACAACGCTGTGACTACCATCTATCAGTCTTCTGAGCTGGCGATAATTTTCTGTCCACCCACCAGATGACTGGAAATCACCTCCGAATTTTCTTCGTTGGAGTCCGCGTTCTTTGTTCAGTCAGATCTCGTTAGCAGGCTGAATTCCAAAAAATTCCACCCCTTACAATGAAGCACTTCTGATACGCGGCCAAGTAATTCGGCTAAATGTTCCGTGATTTTTTCAGAACCGTCTCACTATTGTCTCCTGGCTTAGTCGGCCACCGAGTAGATGGTGTGCAAAAGAGATTTTTAGATATAGTAACGACATATGGCCCTGGAACTGGTCATGATTAGCGAAATGATACTCAGTGAAGGTACAAATTTTCCTAATTAATACATCAACCTCGTGCCAGGAGCGTAACTTAAATATTTTATGAAAGTAGACCTGAGTGTGTAGACGGAACTGATTTAGTTGTTTTTCTCTTCCCTTGCTTTACTGAGTTATTAAAATTCAAAAATAAGATGGGCCATTTAATTGCCTCTAGTACTGAAACAATTCGGTAATTTGCCATAGATTTTCATGAGAGGTGATGATGTATGCGGACTAGAAGCAACGAACTGAACTTCAGTCATCAGCCTAATTTAAGCAAGAAATTAATTTCCAAAAGTAGAGAATTTTAGCCGTGCCCGGTTGTTTTAGCTTCCGAGAAGTTGGTATTGGATTAAAAATGTGAGTCAATCTGTTCCTTATTTCGGAAATCTCCTTCCACTTGCCAACATATAACCGTGCATAATGTTTTATTTAATACTCAGTCAACGTAGATGGGGTGTTTTGACCTCCCTGATACGAGAAATATATCTGATCAGCTGTCTCAGCTTCTGTATTGAATAAGGCGAAAAATATGATTTACGCATTTTTTTCTAATGCGTTCTTTAAAAGATATTTCCAACGTCAAACAGGTGGTTAATTAGTGAATGGAGCAGACAGAATGTGTTAAAAACTTTTTTCATGAGAATTTTGGATATTTAGAGGCTTGGCCAACGGGGTACGGGAAAACCACAGTGGTTAACACTTTAGCTCCGTTTGCGATGGTCGTACTGGATGTGGCAACATACAAATTTAGTTCCCGTGACAATCGCGTTACTCAGTGCCATGAAGGAAGTGAACAATCACTCATGATCGCATTTTTTTCAGGCGTTCATTGTTTATCGATCGCCCTAAATGTATACTCATCGGGACAGTTTGAGCTTGCTTAACTCCCTATTGTATGATGAGGCACCAATAAAGCTATACGTCCTGTCGGATAAATGCGGTTTATTTTTAGGCAGAGCTGTTCAGTCAGATGAATAAAGCAAATGACAAGCAGCCATGTCAAATACGTTCGTTAGAAATGTCTAACAGAAACACTAGTACCAGCACCACCACCATCGTTATCAACGTGACTATGGTCTTTATTGCCAATAACACTACCTTTAAAAGTAATAAAACTGATAAAAATAATATCGATACTATTCGGTCCTGGGGACAGAGGATTCCATTTCTTATTTGTATCGACCGGAATGTATCTACCTTCACGCAAAAATACCCCACAAATGAGAGAAGACAGAGAGCGGTCGTGACCTGGTTCATTAATCATTGTTTTGGTGAACCCGCGTGAACAGCTCAAACAATTTTAAAATTGTTTGAGTAATTACGGATTCGCATGATACAGACTACGACTGAGCGACAAAATCCCCCAAGCTTTTGGCCACGTGCTTATGCCTGTGGCTTCGTCCGTCCGTCTGTCTGTTTGTTTGTCCAAGTGTTTTTCTCCGTATCCGCCAACTTCTGGTTGTCATATCTATTCCTAACGGCGCGTGGTGGCACGTAAATTGGTTTTGTTTATACTTTGTACCTAGGCATCGGATAGACCACATGCAACATCAGTTGTTCCCCTCGTTTTTTCAACAATCAACGGGTCTGCGACTATTTCTGCAAATCAGTCGAATTTTCATGCGCACACTGACATTTGTACCACTGTCCACAGGATCACCGGTTTCCATCTTCCAGACTACGAAGTCTGATTTCTTAATATGCGTCAAATAACTTTGGGATTAGTCTTTGGTTACACTTCAGTCTGCATCACCGTTTGTTAAACTAATATTCTAGTGATATATCTTTTGTACCAATGAGGCCTTGCGCTACTTGTTTATTCAGAAACGGTTGACCTTTATCATCAGCTATTTAAAAGTGTACCTGAGTAAAAGTCCACTATTGGTTCAGTAAACTTCTAAACCGTAGCACTGTATTACCACTGATTGTAACTGGAAATATTTCGCTATTCGTTAAAAAAATTAAATGTGCACTCCTCGTTTATTATGCCTGTCAAATCAAATAAGATTAGGCATCTACCAAATGGTCCACATGTAACTAGGGTCTTGTCTTCTGACCAGTGGACAAAGGCTGGCAAACATTTGGAGGGTGGTTTTCCCTGTATTAATCAATGATGTGCACATTCCGACTACGATTTATGAATCATCAGAGGAATACTGGACGACGAGGCTAGTATAATGACTAAAATTAAGTTAGTTGCTGTGTGCCATTGAAATAGTGGGTCGCGCAACATTGGTTATTCACCTACTTTATTTACGGTCGACAGCCCTTCTCATGGTGACTGAGAGGTACAGAATCAGCCCGGTAAGCGGAAGGTCGCCGATTTGATTCTGGTTGGCAGCATCGATTTTTGGATGCAGAGTGATTAAGTGAACTTCCCGATCTGTTACCTTTATATATTTATTTATTCGTTCTTATAGTGCTGAATATATATTTATCCAAGCCTATACCCCAGAAACTGGAAAATAAGAACGAATAAAATAAGTAACTTTAGTTTAAAGATATTAAAAATCATTGCTATGGAGGACGCAGCTTGACCAAACTCCCGAATAATGCACACAGAAGACTTCCCGACAGATGTATTTTACTTCACGTGGAATAATTGCTTCAACCTCACTAGCAGGTCGATAAGTGTCAAGGACTGTGCAAAAGCCACATTTGTTGTTTATAGTCTTCATAGAGAGGTAACATCATTGCAAGTAGTATGGTGCATGGGTTGGGGGAACAAAATCGTCCCAGAGAAGAGCAACAGGTTTTTCATTTGTTGTTACTTATCAAGTGTATGTTCTGGTATTTACTCGTTCAGTCGTTCCCCAGTCGCTCCAGATTTTTATTTGAATCACAGGAAAAGTTACTGGATGGATAGTCCACGTATCACCTTTGTGGTTCAAAAATGGACTACTTGCACATTGCACGATCCTAGTGATTCAAACGTAACAGATATTCATTCATCAGTGCCGGGAAATGCTATTAGCTCCCGATCTCAAGATTTCCAGATCACATGAAATGCTCAGCCAACTGGGTCACAAATGACCATAGGTCAAATCAAGTGAAACCGAAGAATTTTGAACCACGCAATCTGTAGACATATATTGATATACGCTGAATACTCAGTGAGAAGCCAGATTATCTAATATGGTCGTCGGTCGAGTGATTCCCACGACGAACGCAACACCCGAAAATCCTAAATTGCCATACAAACATTGCCTAGTCGCATACTCAGTCGCAAGGGTTTCACTAATAAATCAAAGTGGGGATTTCAAAGATTCATGTTAATACAGAAGCCGTGGACTCGTCGTTCTTGAGTGTTGCATTGCCGACTGAGGTTGGTACCCAGAACTAAGAAGTCTGACGTACGTACTCCTTGATATCCTTGCCAACAATTTCTTTCGGTGGAAATAACATAAATTAAGAAACCCATGGTGTAAATCGGCAGTGCACGCACACATTGTCCTTTTTGTGCTTCTTCGTCTCGACGCGGCTAAAAATTTGATCATGATCGTGGTTAGTCAAAGCACTGTGGGTTCATCCCATCGACGGCCGAATCACTGAGCCAGTGTGGACGGAGATACTATAGTTGGTTTGTATGAATAATGGTTATTGCGACGGTTCTGTGAGCTATATTATAAGACAGTAGTCATCATTTCACGACCTTTTCCGCTGTTTTCATATCCCCCTTTTGCCTCAAAAAAGCAATTTGCTTAATCACTTTATCTTCTGCACTCCACCTGTGGATGTGAGAAGTGGAGTGAACTGTTATGATTACTATACCTCTTCCCCGTGCATACACGCACAGCCACACACGTAATTTGGTTCCAAAGCGCACTAGCTGCATTTATTTTTCCCCCTTATTGAGGTCGTTTTCTAATGCTTTAAACTATGACTATTCGCCAAAGCGATTTTCTGTCAGTAAAAGAGACGTCGTTTGTCGATGTTCACCTATTCGTTGCACTAATAACGTTAAATCTGGTCTCGGGAAATGCACGTGATTGCTGCTCCCGTTTGTAACATGTTCATTTACCAAGAAATGGCGGAAACGGCGCACAGTTCACTTTGTCATTACCAATCTCCGTGTATTATTATTTGTACAGAAAGAATATTTGATGCTGGTTGAACAGTGCATGAATTTCGCATGCGAGATGATGGATTTATGCCGTGGAACCCAAGAAGTCGAGGCGGTCATCTCTGATTTTCTGGAAGATGGGACCAACATTCGAGATCCACTGGGTCGATTGCGATTGGCCATCAGATTTGAAGAAAAAAAGGTATGTTCCCTTCTCCTATGGGCTTCTCTCTGTGTTATCAATAAGATCAGACCAACAAATGTAAAAATTGTGGTTCCTAGAAGCAGTGAAGTTTATTTTGACCATTTAAAATTGTTTCATTTTGGCCTACTGTTACCCCTAGCTTCGCTGTCAAAATTTTAGCCTTCCACGGTTTCCAATGTTCCCTATTTCATTATTACGTAATATTTTGAGTTGTCTATCATCCAGAATTAGCTTAAATCGGCTGAAGAGAAGTTAATCATATTTACATGAACAGTAACCAAATATCAGTCAGTATTCTAGGGAGAACAGATATATAATTTTAAAGAAAGATTGCAATGAAACAAAGATAGCATCTTAGTCCTTCTCAAACCTCATTTTGGACCGAGATCTTTGAAGGTCAATAGATTACTTTCAAGATGTTTTGCTTTATTCCGCTGGATTGTGTTCTTGGGGTATTAGATTTGCTCACAATTGGGAATAAAACCCGGAAATTAACATCTTACTAGTCGGATTAAGTCTATTCGTTAGCTGTTTTGTAGCACTGGTGACTGTGCACCTATATAGCCTTTATTCAAATACGAATCTTTTGATGGTCCCCTGTTCAACAGGGGAGCAAATACAACTGTTTCATGGCGTATACCGTTTTTCAACTGAAAATTAACATGGAGAATAGCACATCTGACCACGACCTGTTTCCCAAACGTCCTTTCCTGGCCAGTCCAGATTTCACATGACAGGTGCGGATCGGCAGGTTTACCAATTTGCAAGGAAGGTGTTAGGCCATCGTGGAAAAAGTCACGGAAGAGTTACTGGGCTGATTACTGCCTCAGCGAAATTCTGTTTGCGGCTATTAGGACGGTTTTCAATCCGCTCGAGGTTCCATCGACCAAACGTTTAGTCTTAGAGCGAAGGCACACCATATACCCACGAATACTGCTTCCTTTGAGCTGAAAGCGGTGTTGGACTCACTTGATCGTGAATTTCTGTGGCACTGCCTCGGTGAAGGATATAATAGAGCAATCTATTTCGCTTTTCAAAACTGTGTATGCGATCAGCCAAAGATGAGTTCATGTAAACGTCTATCTTTCACCAGACTTCACCCTGAAGAGTGATGTTCTTCAGGGTTGCGCACTTCTACCTTTCCTTATTAAACTTTTCATCGAGATGGTTGTGGCAATACCTGAGCCCTCAGGACAGAATAGTGATATTGATATTTGTCCAGACAGAAAACTGCCTGTCTTAGACTGTGCTGAATATGTTGCGCCATTAAGTGAGAACCCAAGTAAGTTACCAGTTCTTTCCAATCACCTGGACAACAGTGTGGGTATGTTTGGGATATGTTTTGGATCTTATAAATGTAAAATGTTGCAGAACTGGACAGGCTCGAAGCAGAATCTTTTTTCGCGCAGAAGAAGAATCGGGTGTTTGTAGGTCACCACGTGGCTGCGTATTAGATTAACTGCCTTCGGCATTTAGAAGCTACGATTGACATTCACCAGTTTGGAACATCTCTGGAGTCACGTTAACATCTAGTTAATGATCAAAACTCAAGTATACACATTAGCAGTAAAGTCGGTTCTCCTGAGCACTTTCGGTGTCTGGACACCGCTTTTTTTGTAGTGCTGGCAAAATATAGTGGTAGAATTCCTCCGACAACTGAGGACTAGTTGTCCCAACGTGAAAGCTACCAGTTCCAGTCCACTATTTACTGGTCAACTTCACCACCAGACAGCCCTCAAACGATTACGACCCCATTCTCATATATGGTGTACTTCGCCATTTTATTAGGAAAGGAAATAAAAAGTAAAATAAGAGAAATGAACGAGTCTGAAGTGTTATTTAGTTCTATGCAGCTAGGTGCATGCATTTATCAATAACACCAGTGGTTACTCGCACGCATCAGATCAGCACATGACATCTGCCATACTGAACAGATTTTCAACAAATCATCTAACACCCACCAGTATAGATGCCGGGGGATATTCGGCCAGTAGGTACAGACTGGCTTGCCTAGAAGATTCCATAAAACTCAAATGTGAACAGCCGTTGCCATCGACAGAGCTCGAACTCACATTCAGACGCGGTTGACATAATTACACTCCGTGTGTTTTAACATCCGCGAAAACGGGCCATGCCGAAGGGCTTTAAGATATTACACTCAAAATTTTCATCTCAAGTAATAAAAAGAACCATATGAAAATTACTGGCTTCTTCCGTATGTGAGTTCAGAATCACAAGGGATGAATTTTCACATTTGGATCATCTAACACTTTCTCGATCATCGAAATCATGTTCGTCGAATCAAAACAAGCAAACGCATTACAAAATTTGAACGCATACTTCAACTGAAGCACAAGCATATGTAATTTTACTTTTAAAAACCGAATGAACCAAAATATTCATCCTTCTTTCTTAACTAAGAGACTGTCGCTAATGTCTGCGCTAGTGATCTGATGTATTCTGGATAAGAGGTTTTTTGTTCTTTCCAGCCGACAGATTCTAGCATGTGTAACAATTATAGAACCTGGCTACACAAACTCTGCTTTTGGACAAGTAGTTTGTGTGGTCAAGAGACCCAACTCTCGGACACAGTAACATTTTCCAGTCCATATTTAACAAAAGTTGAATATAAAATCACATTTCAGAATTAATTACTTATTTGCCAAAAGGGATATGGTTGTGTTGTTTTGGATCGCTACCAGGAACAACATGTCTGCTTACTGGTTAGGACGGCCTGAACTTTCTATCAACGGATGGGGTGAGGTTCATTTCTCGCGACATTTTTGCCGACCTCTCAAGCGACGATAAATGAAACCGGTTGATACAACTTACATGGTAAGCTGACTAGACTTCAAGTTGTGGCTCAGTCATGCGCTAAGTTGTCTATCGTCAAATGTTTTATTCATCTTACCGCCTAAACGGTAGTGTTCAGAGCAACGATTTCACATCTCACACGGTGGAATTCAATACCATCCCCCGCTGGAACAATAAGTTTGATCGTTTTAAGAGAAAATAACAGTAACCAAGCAACGGAGTTTAGCAATGTTTGAAAAAAGTACTGAATACTGGTCACTGAGATGCACCGATGTCGGATAAGGGATTGGAATTAGCTAGCAGAAAAGCCCACGGTAGTTTGCATTCTGAAACTATCTGCTGTTTTACGTCGTCAAAGCAAAAATAACACTGCCTTTTTTTGTCTTTCTGCTTGAAACGTTCCTCGAGAAGCAGCCTAGAATTGATGGGCTAATTTAATGATTGTCAAAGTAGGACAGTCATTTGTTTTTTGCGGACCGACTTATCGGCCGTGATTGCTAACCAAATGGTCACTGCCAAGGCCACTTCAAATATTTTAGGGTAATTCTTGATGTGTAGAGTGTGTTGATTGAATTAGGCTAGCAAAACGATCAAGTGCACCAAAAAAGCATACACATGAGCACACTCGAAGGAAGTAAATCGATCTGCTGAAGGAAAAATATACTTCTTCTTTGTGAGCACTTTAATAACTAGCAGTACTTCATAAAATTAACTAGTGAGATAAAAAGACCCGTATTTTTTCTTTTTAGAAATACGGAGGATAATTGTGCTACTTAGGAACGTTACTATGAAACGGATATTCACGGTTTCACTTCTAACGCGCTAAGGATAATCTTGTCGGTAATCCATGTGTCGGAATGATTGAAGTCATACTTTAAATTGACTTGCCTAGAGATAGAAGGTAGCAAATTCGCTCAAGTAAACTTGTTTACACTTTATATTGTACTTCCATCATCGCCCGCGTTTGTTATCGACTCGAGTTTACCATGTTTCCTCAAACTATTTTTGATGGTATTTATCTGTATTGGTTACTACTAATTCACTCTGTTGACACACGTAACGTAGCCTGTGAATAAGCATCGATTTGTTTCGATGGACATCCTATCTATTTCTGACAACTACGAGTAAATTTGGTACAATGCGACTAAATTTTCATTAACTCCCAACACAGGTTGCATCCAGCCCCTCATAACACGGTTAAAACCGTGTGTACTCTGCATGATTTGGCAACATTTTGACTAAGCCAATTGGTGTTACCAATAATAGAAACGCTCCTTTTGCAACGGGTCATTTTGCCGCTTCATGGATTAATTTGGACAAGAATCATTTGCAAGTTTATTTATTTATTTTTCATTGGGGGGGCAACAATGAGAATGCTTTTTTCTGTTCGTTGTTCGGCTGTTATATTTATGTTGAATGCAATTTCCTCTTTGAAAAACAGTGTTTCTAGCTCACAGCTGTCTCAAAATTTACTTCTAGATCTAACTATATTTCTTATCAATCGATATTACACTCGCGGCGGTCGTCATACTTATAATTCCACTATTCCACTTTTTTCACTGTTTCACGACAGTTTGTCGCACATCCAAATTGTCAACAATACCTTACCAGCATTTGGTACGGTTCCGAAACAGCCTTTCTACAATCGTGGTCGCTCATACGGAAAATCGGCCTTTCCTTGGCAGCAACTCCGCTGCTACCTTTGCTCTGCATCATGTATATAATTTTCCCCACTTCCAATGTAAGTTTTGGTGTGCGGGCTGAAATTTCTGACCAAATTCCATGTTGCTGAGGAAGTTTTCAGCTTCCGCTACTGAAAATTCGAAGATGTCAAGAATCAGTTATTTGGGACAACCTGTGGGTTGATTTCAGTTTCTAGCCCCCAGTAATTTAGTAACAACTAGTAGTCTTTACCTAACCGCTCTAATTCCAACCGGTTGAAAACCGCACACTGTTGTTTACCACCTTCGCTCGCAATAATGAAACATCCACCTGTAAACAATGGTGACACCGTCGATAAGAACGGTTCATGGATTTTTGCACTCAAGCCAACTGAATGGGTTCCACGGAACGGGACAGAAAAAACAGGATGAACAGGATTTGCCTTGAAGTCATCGGTGACCGTCGGCTTTCGAAATCCATCCGCTTGTGTTTAAAGGCGGTTGGCGATGTTCACGTGACTAGAATGTGGTTAATTTCATTGTAGCCAGAATCATGCAAGTATGGACTGTGTCCGTCTCTATCTGTGGTTTTGCAATAACTCCAAAATCACTTGGGTTGCGGGAAAGGTTGATTCTATTCATTCGTATATAACTTACATGGATTAATTGAACTTTTCTGTTGATATGATTGATCTCATCAAATGTTTTAGAGAACCAATTTGTCGGACTTTGATTTTCGCTGATTCAGATGCATTCAGTATACAAACACAAGCAATGGCACATTCCTTGAAAATTACCACTGAGCACATTGAGAAAACACAAGTTGGCGAACAAGCTCGTTTTCAGTGATTCGTACTCATGCCATTACATCACTATATATATATATCTTGACAAAATATTTTCACTATAGGAAGGATTGGATTAGTCATATACAAATATGAGTGGGGAAGGGATTTGTGGTGTTGATTGTTTTGTTGTCTAGGGTTTGTATTGAGACGGGGAGTGGACCAAGGGAGTTAAAGCGCAACCACAAATTGTTTTTGAGAACAAAGTGGAGGATTGTGAAGACGGATTGCGACAGCTTCCGCAGAGCTCAAGACGCTATACTTTGCCAACCTGGATTGTTGACCTCTGACCTTATACAGGGTCCGGAAAGCTTGCGTCACATTCACAATGTGGTTAGTCTGTGCTAGATGTAAAACGACTGCGCTATTAAGTGACTTAATTGATCTAGTGCCTAACCATGCCGGGTGATGCTCACGGATGCGTTGAGACAAGCGCCTGGTCGTGCGGCCGATGTACATTGTCCCACAGGAACATGTGAAAGAAAGGATACAAAACGAGGCTGCAGAATCAGGGACTTTGTCCCTCAACCGTAATGTCACTATGGGGCGGGATTTGAACAGCATACGAAGCTTGGCTGCGTGGAATGTCTTATTGATAGCACTAGTCAGTCTTCGTCGTGCTATTTCTGCTAGCGTGTCACCTTTGAATGGCAGAGATATGTATACCGGCTTTCTCTCCACCGTCGCCCTCCTAGGAACTTCCTGTTCTGTCTCCAACATCTTGTCGATTAATCCAGTTGGGAAGCCATTTTCAGTGAATACTCTTCTGAGCGTCTGCAGTTCAGCTTCAAGAGTATCTTCTGTGCATATTCTTTTTGTCCTGGCAATCAGACATCTAATTAAGTTCCTCTTCACATTAAGAGGTACAAAGCTGTGGAAGTTGATGTATTGCCCATTCCATGTGGCTTTCCTGTGTACTGATCGCCGAATTGAGCCGTCTTCTCGACGACTTAGTCGTACATCTAAGAAAGCTATTTCACTGTTCAGCTCCATCTCTGTTGTGAATTTCAAATTTGCGTGAGCCGAGTTGAACACATTCAACAGTTGTTTAGCTTTCGTCGAGGGTTTGCGTACACAGAAGATGTCATCCACATAACGCTTGTATAGGCAGAGCGATTGTATTGACGACTCGAGTGGTCCACGTTCCAGCTTTGCCATGAAAATGTCAGCTAGTAGCGGAACGAGTGGGGACCCCATCGCCACGCCGTCCTTTTGACGGTAGATTTGATTATTGAATTTAAATTGGACGTTGTAGGTACAAAAGAACAATAGTTGTTTCATGTCTGCTATCGGAAGACTTGTCGCTAAGCCATTATTCTGGATGTAGTCGCAGAGGTATTCGATTGTCTCCGTGATCGGAACGTTAGTAAAAAGGGCGGTGACGTCTAAAGAAAGCATCCTTCGTCCCTTCGTATTTAGTTCTTTTACGGAATCGATAAGCTCAAATGTGTCTTTGAGACTATGTTTTGCTACCCTCTGTCTAACGGGTTTCAGTAACCTAGCTAACCATTTTGCCACAGCATGGTACGGCAAATTGCACTTGTCGAGAATAGGCCTCAGAGGTACTCCATTTTTATGTAATTTGGGTAGGCCGTACAATCTCGGAACAGTAGTTCCCGTAGGCCGAATTTGTTCGAATGTCGTCGAATCTATGATATCCCTTTGTCTAAGTCGTCTCAAGATACTAGACAACGAATTTTCTGTCTGATGCGTCTTATCATTCTCCTTCGCCATTTTTGCAAATTTTGATTTGTCATTCAGAATCCAATCCTTCCTATAGTGAAAATATTTTGTCGAGATATATATATATAGTGATGTAATGGCATGAGTACGAATCACTGAAAACGAGCTTGTTCGCCAACTTGTGTTTTCTCAATGGCACATTCATCAGGATTGTTTCTTGAGTAACACCTAACTCTCACATATCTCGGTGGATACCTATCCACACTACAAGGCGTCACAAACGAAAGATTTTACACATTTACTAAACGCAGGCAATGTCGCAATTTTTCTTATCACCTATTCTAGAATGAAATACGAAATTCAGTTGTTCACGGAAACCTGTGTAATACTAATTCATCTGACAAATTCTGAGAGCCATTTGGTCCGATCTGATTCGGTCAGACCTAATGTTTTGGAACTGAACCGCTTTTCACTATGAAATTCTTAGCTCACCTCGTGCCATTCGCCCAGTTCACAATTTGCCTAACAGCCCATCAAATTATCTTTCGGTGCTGTTCATTCTCGCTCATTCCTCCCTAATTACAGCACATTAGTTTGATATGGAATCGGCTATAGGTTCCTTTTTTCTTGTACATTTATTCCTGGTGCTTCGTTTCTGTGGTCGCTCTTACAAAGATTTAGTCACAAGGACTAAAGTGTTCATTGTATTTTCGATCGATAAAGAATCTGTGGCCGACGGGTCTCCCTTTGTTACCGTATGGATTGCTTTCTTTGTAGAAATACATCGGATTCTCCAAACGAGAATGAATTCGATTCAGATTGCGTTTGAGGTGTCCGAAACGATTCTTTTGTCAAACTGATGACAACGAACACAATAGGTATGATGAATGACGATTGACTGTTTCGGACGAAAACAGAATTTTGTTTAGAAAAGAGGGCAAGTCAATGTCCCCAATAGTTCCAACAGCGTTTTGTAATCACTCAGTACCGTTTTTCCATTCCTACAATTGGGAGGAAGAACCGACGATTACAGGTGACTGCGAGGATGATTTAAGCAGTATTGTGAACCTATCTTGATATATAAACGAGCGGTAACACCTTATTCTCGTATCAGTAAACTTATCTGAGATTGGAAGTGACGTTTGGGCGCGCGAAGCCTTTTAACATTAGTTGAGTGGTGAATACTGTATGAGGTTATCCGATTCGATAACTCAGATTCGTGATTGAATGACATTTGGCAATAATTAAGATATAAACCAAGATGTTGACGTAGTTTAACCACTCATTGTTTCACACTCCTCTCCGAATCACCTTTTAGTTGGCGCGTTCCATGCGATGCCCTGCTGCCAAATTTGCCACACACGTTGTGTCGCACTTTTTATTCCTAATCTTGCTGGCTGCTGCCACTTTCCGATTGGAAGAGAACTACGACTCGTTACTGGATGAACGGATGCTTGGTACAGGGGACGAAGAAACGATACGTCAGTGGGTGCAGAAAAATTTCCGTCCATCTAAGGCGATAATTACTCATGTGCAAATATGCATTGTGCTGTGGGTTGCTGGTACGTCTGTCTAAGGCCCAGTCTAATTGGATATGTCTGTGAGCTTGACACTAAACTGAACCTTGTAACTCTGTCGATATTTTTATTGGCACTGAATATTCTGCTAATCACATAGTTTACAACTGAATTTCTTTCAGCAACCACAACAGATATCTGACTGGAAAAACGGTCTAGTGGCTTATGGCTCTTCAAACTTTTGCTAGTAGTAGATGCAAAGCATTCAGGGGGGAATGATTCGCAGCGCAAAAGCGAGATCATGTCAGAGGATTTCGAAAGTGGGTTCATGTGTTCTATGAAAAATCAGCGTCTGAAACTGAAAAGATGATTCGTAGAGTTTTCCACTAAGGTACAAGCTGTCCAACAAAACGATGCATTTAAACACAGTATGATTTCCTTTGACATCATATTTTCCCTAGTGTTTCTGAGAAACACCAAATGGTCTGTCGCTATGTTGTCGATCGAAGCCACGTATTGTAAGCTACTTGTTGACTTCAGTTTTTACTTCTCAAATAACAGATTCACTTTGTGTGATTCGCCCAGCTGATGAAAATACGCAGCAACTGAATTGCCCATGAAAATAAATTCTCACTCTGCCGGGTAAATTTAGGCTGGATGGCAAATAGAATGCCAAATAAAATTTGTTAGAATTACTTCTCAATTGAGTTACGCGCGGAACGTTACATGTAACATGCCTCGTGTTGGAGCTTGGACAGAGGTGTTGCTCCGGTTTATTTTGTTTTTTATCCCATTGTATGCGAGTGAAATGGAGAAACGTGGCCCAATCACATTCCTTCGAAAAAAGCGATCAGAAAAGAACTTCCAGACGTCGATTCAGTACCATTCCTACCGGCAAAATAATCCTATTTGGCATGCAGTTACATTTGTTCGAAAATTGTTTCCCTTAACGACCTCCAAATCGGGGAATCTTCTACTACGTAACGAAAATGTTTCTACCTAGCTACCTTTTAAGAACAAAGAAAGTTCAGCAAGACAATTTCTTCGACATCGGATACTAAAACTGTCTTTGGCCATGGCGAATATTTTCTTAGAAATGAGTTATTCCACCTTGACAGGACTAGCGTCCTCCAATCTAGCAGGACCGCAGGTCAAAAAGTATCCCATGCACAGAAAGCGATGAATGGCTCCGGTAGTGTCTACATTAAGAACAATGCATAAATGGAAAAACAATTCAGCAATTTACTTGTACCAAATGAGATTGGATAGGCATGAAATCACTTTACTTGCGGTTAGGTGGAAGTTGAAAAAGCTTGCCCCATTCACCGGTGTCTTCTCTCCTTTCTTTTCCCTTTCACCCTTATTCAACTAACCCTTCTGCCGAATTAGGTCTTCTCCTGGCCGATGTGAAGCACATCTATTTTGCTGGATTCAGGTCTTATATTTCCAATTCATACAATATTTTGAACTTCTGCATCTTGTCCATGTACATTGGTTCCTATACATTGCGAATTATCGTTGATCAGTGGGTTCGCGAATCAGATGTATTTTTCAATGCGACGGTCAAAATCAATCATTTGCTGGACAACAATAACAGCGTACTCGTACACCAAATGGTACAGAATTGGACGCAATCAGATCATTTTGATAAAAGTTACTTTATCACTGCATGTGAGTTTGCTTTTTTCCCCCCTTCATTTTGTCACTTTCTAAACTCTGTCAAGCAGATGTTATATTGCGAGAAGAGTGGTCGGATGGGAAGCAGTTGTGTTCCGTTTCATTAACGTAGCGATGATTTTGATTTATTTTACTCGAAAAACTTCACCAATTTTCATATATTATATAAAAATATAAAATGTAAAGAGAGAAAGTTACTCTGATTCAACTGAGTTGCTCATGAATCCATAGCAGTAATACATTTCAGAACTGACTGCCCAGTGTTTGTGAGAACGAACTGATGACTGAACGTTCGTTCAGCCACGACAGGTAGTAAAGATCTGAGGGATTGTTATCCTTGTTATGTCGACGATTTTACCTTATCGTAGGTGCGCGTGCGATACTGCGTCCATAGATCACTTCAGATGCCAAAACAGTAGACGTATAAAATTGCGTTGGAGACAGCTCTTCGTCTGAGTTTTAGTAATGATGACCCATAAAGCAAATACAAGTAGTCTGCCTGACGATCCGAACCAGGTTCGAAGCAGTGGCTACCGCTCTGTGGGGATCACGTGTGCGCAACGTGAAAATATCTATGCGACCCGAATCTCGTTTTAAAAGAATGGTGAAATTTCTGAATCAGTTATTCCTTTTTGCTACCAGAGTTTGTTGTGCGAATTTTTAACGGCTGGCATCAATTCATGGTCATCACCTGTCACTCGACCATCGATGCTCATTTAAAAAGCTGAAGACAACCTTGCTATTTCATCTCTTTTACCCCACTTTTCTTTTCTCTCCCCAACCTAATCATTCTGCCCTCTCTACCCTCTCTGCCTACACATAATGCCATAATAACAACATATCTGATACTCGCAGTGGTTGATTGTCGAATGGTGTAGTGCGTGCATTTCAAAATAATAGTTCATATAGTTCCAATGAAGTCAGCCTCTGAATCTCGGCTACTTCAATGCGCGCAGTCTCATGCAGGCTGGCCAACAGGCGTGTTTAGCTCTGACAATGGACTCACTTTCGATTGATGTCTGTTGTGTCATTGAAACGCGAATTCACGATTCGAGTAGTGCAATTCAGCTAACTGCGTTTAACATCTCATCAAGATATTTCCTGAGCACCTCAGGAGACGAAGTAGCTTAATGTGTGGGTCATTGCGGTGTAGGAAGTGGGAAGGTTGAGGCGATCCTTTTAGACTGGATCCCGGTTGACAGTCAATTGCGCGCCGCGAGACTGCAGGGATCAGTAGGCGTCCTTAAGGATGATTGTATTAAACGCGGTTTACTCGGCATTTTGGCGTACGTTACGATAAACTGTAACGCTGATATACAAAAAGAAGAGTTTTATGACGAGCTCGTCACTCTTGTTCGGAAGAGCAAAGGCTCTGACATTGTGGTGGTAGCAGGTGATTTTACTGCACAAGTTGGGAAACTGAGTGCATCAGAAGCATGTTTAGGTGGGCGATGTGTCTTGTCTGTTTAGCGAACAGACAACGGGGAAAGACTTCTCAAATTTTGTGCGGACAGTGATTTATTCCTCTCTAGCACAAACTGCCGACACAGTTCCAATCTAAATCAGATCGTCCTTATTGCGTTGATCTATCATTGGCACGGTTCTGTCCAGAATTGTAGATCGTACGGGACGAAGTGCGTGAAATCGGACCATGCGCTAATTTTAATACGATTTTAGTTTCAGCTCAGTGGCCATCGACGTGGACCGTAAGCCAGGTTTGCCACGGAATGTCTGTCTGGTTCGGCTGTTCGCACCAGGTATGAACGGGGACTATCTGACGAACTGTGAACCTCGACGAGCAGCAATGCATACGCCCTGTGCTGTCAAATGAAGCAGGAAGTGTATTTGACAGCTGGCTTTGCTTGTGGTTCTAGACCTAGTGTTTTTCAAAGACACTAGATCTTGCATGGATCGCTAAGCCCATTGGGGCAGGGACGTCAGCTCCTTAACTGCAAGGAGATGAATAAGATGCGCAGACGTCTGCAGCGTCAAGTGGTGATAAGCCTTAAGAATGACCGTGAAAACTTGTGGAAGAGAAATGGGATTAACAGCTGCTCCAGGTAACATTCAAGGACTGTTTAAGCTTGTGCGTGATACCGGTGATCGGTGCACTTCTGCTAGTGAAGTGTGCAATAGGAATGGAGTTCATCCATGGTAGACAGCAAAGGCTGCACTGCTGGGCTGAGCACTTCGAGAGTCAGTTTAGCTGGCCGCACTTCAATCTAGTTAGTCCGACGACGGCAAGTTTGTTTCTTTAAGAAGTGTTTTTTGCACCCTAACGGAAGTGGAAGTAGAGTCAAAATTTTAAATGCTGAAGAGAGGAAATGTAGCGGGTCAGGACAAAGTCTCCCATATTTTTTTCACATTGGATGGAGATGCCCTGACAAAGTACTTACCTTCTTGCCCTCTATTACTTGGGACGAGGAAAATATTCTGCTACCTTAGAATGAATCACTGATTGTACCCATCTTCAAGAAGAGAACATCCGACGACTCATGGCGGGTTTAGTTTAACTCCGATAGTCACTAAGATTTTAGCTTTGATGATGCTGCGTTGTTGAGACCAGTTAGCGAGAGTACCATCGGCGAACAGCAAGCCGCATTTCGTCCAGGTGGAGGATGCATCGATCAGATCTTCTCTGCGCGGCAGGTGATCGAAGCGCGTCACTCACGCCGCCGCCCTACAAATGTAGCCTTTTTGGACTCGAAAGGTGCGTTTCATTAAGTGGATCGGTCGCCGCTATTCAGTGCTTTCCACCGGAATGATATCCCGGCGAAGTTCATGAACCTGTTGCGAGCCCTGTACTTGCATATCTCTGATCTCATGAAATACCAAGTTCATTCATAACGACTAGTGGCGTACGACCAGTATATCCTACTTCTCCATTTCCGCTCAAATTCGTCATGGATTAGGCAATGGGGATGCTGTGGGAGGTCTTCAGGATGTAGGAGTCGAACCGTCAAAGGGAAGGAAGCTGTTTGTTATCGATTATTCAGATGACGTTGTGTATCTGTTCGAATTAGCGGGATATGCAAGAAGCTTACGCTAGACTGAAGCACTTGTGGCTTCGGCCTTATATTTCACTGAAGTGGAAAGGTCGTATGTGCTGTGGGTCAGTGCGCTCAGTTCTGATGTATGGATGCGAGACATTGATTATGCGTGTGGGAGATGTTCGTCGGTTAGAGGTTTTCAATCAACGATGTCTACGTAGTATCGCTAGGACTGGATGGAGTTACCGGTAGCGGTGATGAATCAAATATTAGGTGCCAATTCTGAGGACAACTTATCTAAGCGTATGAAACTTAGTAGACCAGGCTGGTTGGGTCACGTGTTGCGTATGGCGAACACTCGTCTACCATACCGTGCCCTATTTTGTGTTCCTCCTAAGGAATGGAAGAAGCCATGTGGAGGCCAACAGATGACGTGGCAACGTGGGATGAGAAAATGTACAGCGAAATTAGGTAAAGTCGTTGTCTCACGTTTCTTTTCTCACTAGTATGTTTCGCATATTGATGGATCAACAAAATTTTCCCCGAGGCACACGACAGGTTTCGCGGTTATTGTCGCTCTTCAGGTATGCATTCCTCGTTTTCTTCTGTCCAATCACCCCTTTACTAGTGCGCTCCTTTCTTAGTTTCTCACAGCAATCGCGAAACCGGTGGTTTGCTTCCGGAAAATTTTGTCCATCCATATGCGAAACATATGAATGAGAGGAAAAAACCAATGCTTTCGGACCTTGTGTTTCTTTTGTGAAGGTTAGTCTTACCTGACCGACGAAAATCCTCTGACGAATGACCAAGTGATTCGTAAATGAACTTATGATCCATTCACGTTCCTAACGCTTCAAATGAGATTCTAGGATTCTTATGTCTTTGCTACTGAGGTCCCAAAGACCTGTCAACTAACTGGTTGGAGACATTAAAGGATATGGCAGTAAACCGCGAACAGTTGCGATCGTGTAGTCATTTTCTATCGAATCAGAATGACGAAGTGCGTTTGTGCAATCTGACTGCGTTTCGTGTGTTGACTATTGCAGCATTCTTATTTCTCCCGCCTTTGTAGGTCCACACCCTCTTCCCCTTGGATATTCACTCATTTTATGGAAACGTGTAACTCTGAGGAAAAGGCAGCGGTCACTGAGGCTTGTCTTGCTGTTTAACGCTGAACGATGATAATGTTTCCATCTTAAGACGATCACCTAAAGGTAAAGACGGAATTTGTTGAAAACAGTGTCTGTAGAATCCTGGTTTGTGAAGTAGTGAGTGAGCGCATGCTGTTAGTTAAGGAATAATAAATTGAAGTTTTTCATAATAGGGAACTGTGGGTCGATTTTTATCCCATATTTCACAACCACTTCGTGTTTTCTGTCGCTAATCTGGGTCGAATCGCCTCTAGGTTGTTTCTTTAAAACGTGATTCAGATGTAAATTTATGATTTCCCCTAACTACACCACTTACTCTTCCATTATTAAAAGGCCGGCAAGTTCATTTTCGTTCTATATTCTCTTGATGCTTGTAGCAATACAAGTCTATTATTTGTGGCTTTGGACCAGGTCTACAGTTGATTTAGGAATTGATATTTTAACGCTAAAATGTTCCAGCAAATCTGCATATGCAAACGTAAAAATCCTATAGACACCATTAGATATTACAAACGAATCAAGGAATTAGATCCTAGGAACAAGCGCACACAAACTAAACAAGAGAAGTGTAAAATTCCGCGATGAAATCGTGGCTAATAGAGATTTGGGTGAAAGCTGGCGATATCCTTCCGTAAGACGGACGGTTTTCGCAAACGGGCTGTTTTTAATCGTCAATTACGAAAGCAGGAATTAAAGTGGTAAAAAGAATTTCGTCAGTTTTTCGCCCACAAAGGCGCCTATGACTCTCTGTGCGATTAAAAACACCATTTGGCCGTAGTGGGCAGAATGCAACGGATTGAACAGAAACACTCAATTGCTATTTGTGTTGTGCATAGTGAAATAACTAAGCAAGATGGTCTCTGTTTATTTCGAGATTTCGTGTCAATGGTAGAACTTGCATTTCCCATTCCTTTTGTACCTAGCCGATGACGAAAAAACCTGACTTGATTCCGGTCCAGAAAAAATGGCAGGATCGCTTTTAACAATAGCAATCTAAGGGACCGTGCACATCTTAAGATTCATCACATTCCATCGGTTATTTTTCGCATACTCGCGGATAAGGCAAGCAAGTAGATCTGTCCTCGTTTGCTTTTTAGGCTTGTGAAAAGATCAGGTTCCCCGTATGCAAACTCCAACTCAGCGAATAACGCAAATTTTTTCTGTTGCCAGAACGATGTTCTGGTATGCGCGTTTCGCATTGGGAAAAAGTAAAAACCTGGTCAAAGAACTGTAAATTTGTGCTTTGGCGAAATTTCGGAAATTCGAAAGCAATAACACTGAATCTGGATAACTCTGGAACTTGTTTTCGTTATATTTCACAGACCAAAATGTTTTCAACGAAGCACAAAGCGCTAATTGTCCAAAAGTTAGATCCCAATTTGTTTATTTGTCATGCGAAAACCATTCATGAAGCGTAAAAAACTAGATCACTGAGATCACTGGAAAAAAAGCAGACTTCAACTTTGTTGGGAACTACTTCACATTTTATAAACCGGAGTATCCGTGAACCAACTTATCTTCGGCTGCTCAAAGAATTTATTTGGGAACACGGACATTTTTGTTCCAGTCCGTTCACATTCAAGTACTGTTATTCCGGGAGGGGATTTGCCTACAATGGGACACCAGTTTCACTGGAAAATATTTTGGAGGTATACCGTGTGGACCTCAGTTGCATTCTTTTAATGGTCTTACGGTGCAGCAGTTGAACCTCTAACTGTAGTTTGATATAAACAAGTTAGAAATACCTATATATTCATAGATTTGCCTCCTTGGTTCGAGTTGTGAATTTTCGATAAGGAAGATAGAAAACAGGGGTAAATTCCGCTTGCTTTTCAGGTCGATAAAAACCAAGTCTTTTTGACATCAAAATCCCCTCTGAATAATAAGCAGTTTCCACCGATGCTGTATTTATCTCCTGATCCCACCGTGTTTCGATGGATAGACGGTGTCAGAACGGCCAGAAGGGATGATTAGTTCATTTATATTTCCATGCTAGACGGCCGAATGCGGGGTATTTACACTCGACCGGTATTATTAAAAGCTCAGTAGATGGTGTGCTTTCGGGGAAACATTGATCTGCCGCCATCTACTTAAGCAGCATTTGCAACACGGAGGTGAAATCGTCCTATTCATTGTTTATTTCTACAAATGGTTAATTACGCATTGCCGGAGTTCAACTCGTCTGTGGAAACTACATACACGCAGCTTACTTCTTTGGCCGATGAGGATCCCTCATCAGTGCTTATCCAAATGGCCGGGACTGAGAACAATCTTTGGTTCAAAGGAGGAGGACGCATTGTGTATAGTTTTCAAGTTGAACGAGCCACGGAGACTCAGACTGAACTACTCAGTGTATGGATAAAAACCGCACATCCAAGGGTTCGATTACCAGTTACTTCTGAGTAGGCAGTAACAGGTGACAGACAAGTGTCTTGTAGGTTGAAGATGCTGTAGACAAATGCAGGGGATTTTACTGGTGGGCCGAAATTTCGAGAGGAACTGGCGACAATGAATTTAGTGCTTACCTAGCGCCTTATTTCATTATGACCCCATATGTAGCATGGAGTAAGAATTATAATAAAATAACGGGGTTTGTGTTTTCTAATTTTTGTTTAAAACAACGCAAATGAAATTTTTACTGCCAAATAACCTCTCCTTAAGCACATCCCCAAAGAAAAATAATGTCAACAACAGAAATTGAAGAAACACTTTTGTGAACCACGAGAATAAGCTTGCAATAGCGCATAACAGTGTGGTGTGGATCGCCTGTTCCTGGTCTAGACGATACCTCCAAATGAAACATTTCATTTTATTCACCTGGTAACTCGTAATTTGTCAACCCTTGTTCTCATCCACGACTATACGTACCCAACAGCCAGTTAATAAACGGAAAAATTTACGGTAAAATGCGGGAGCAGTAGCGAGAATCGTCGTTTTGTGTTTGTGGTAATTCTGGTATGATGATTTTTTCTAGAGATCAGTTTGTGCAAATCTGGACCGAATTAGATACGGAGTGTAACGAAAAGTGGACGCACTATGTGATGACTTTATGCATGCGATTGCTCAAAGGTCAGTGACTGACGCTGTCAGTAGAATGTGTAACCTCTTGACGTTTCGGCGACCTTGGGTAGTCTTTCTCAGGGCAGCCGTTTCAAACAAATGATCTGGGGTAGTAGCCACATGCTAACTGGTATCACAGTGTCGTTTGTGTGTGCATGTGCACTCCTGCATCTGTGTATGAGAATGAGTGGTTGGATAAGTGTCACTTTTTGAGTTAGACTGTAGAAAGTGGCTGGGAGACTTATTCTAAATTCTGAAGGACTGCGTAAAGGTTTCCGGAATTTGGACCGGACTATCACCGTTAATAGAAAAGCATCATGGTAATCGGGAGTAATCAGGTGAATAAGGCCGTGGCGTTTGGATGTCAAGGTCGCGTATTCAAATTCTCCCACAACCGGTGGAATTCTTCGCATGGAAGCCTTCTGTTGACCACAGCCCCTAGATGTAAGATAAAAAGCCACTGATCCCTGTTGACACTGAGAACGAGAACAGTCTCCCACTCATGAATATGATTTAAAACTATCCTGGAATGAGACACTTGTAATTAGTGTAATAAAAGATACCCGTAATAGTGATATGCAATAAATCTTTGTAAGTCCACTCGAATAGCTTAGATGCTACGCTATTCGATTCATACTGGTTCTTCAAAGACTTAAAATATAGGTCGGAAACAGTTGCCAACTGCATTTGTGGTTTTCAGAGTTGACTTAGTCGTCCATTTTCAGTGGCAAAACGTTTCATTACCTCAGGAGATGACCGAAAGAAGTGATTTCAGCAACTTTTATCACTATTCAACACTTTTTCTTAGATGTCAATAGATCGTTTTACAATTGCAGTCAACTTTTTAATGCAAATATCTTTCCGATTTTTTCCGTCAACTGCACGCTGAATGCACAAGGTTTCAGCACATAACGAATATTTGTAATCTATGTGTTTTTCTGTCATAAAAGGAGTTGAGTAAAAAAGACAAGAGGCGTTGGTGGGACGTTCTGTAGCAGTTTTGTATGGGATATGTAAACGTTTGACTTGGAAAGACCAAGAAAGTCGAATTCACAAATAGAGCGTGGATAACCCAATGAGCACCTGTATTTTTTAAAATAAATTAACCCGTTTTACGGTTTTCGTGTTGGACTAAGCGACAGCAGATCGAATAAGACTGAAAACAACGTGTTTTGGTTCTTATCCGCCGTTGCTATATTGATGACTTGAATGCATGTGGACTGACCTTTTGTAAACGAAAAACTCACTATCTGCCTCCAATTTTAGTTGGTATCTCCACTTAATTTCAAGGCAATCTTACTTTTGACCTCATATTGTACGAGGTCAGTTTCAAGTTCATTAAGGCCGCCGTGTTTGAAACATATTTTTGCTCAGAAACGTATTTTGGTGTCCCGTTGATTGAATTCACTTGTTTATCAAATAGAAAGGATATTTGCTTTCGGCCTAACAAAACCGGCGAAACCTTTAGCCCGATAATTTTTATAGATAAATGGAACAAAACCGATCTTGTCTGTAACCGCTGTTGATCATTTCTGTGACTCAAGCACGAGTTCGAAGTTGCAATCTTGGTTTTCTTTTTCACAATTCCCAATTTGTCGATCTTTTTTTGGCAAATGGCTACGATTACGGAAATATATAAGGCATTCTCAATTCTAGACCTGCGTATGAAAACCATAAAAATTGTCCAATACTCTGTTTCGTAGCCTGTTACGAATCATCGGCAGTAATATGCAACTGCTATCAGATTAATCCATGCGCTCGTACTTAACAAGTGCCACAGAAAAATATCTAGTTTCAAGTCTTTCCTGCTGACCTTTAGGATGGCTTCTCATATGAGATTGACCTCAATTGGAGAGGAACTTAAAACATGATCATCTTATCTTCCATTGTTCGAAAAGTTGTCGAAAAAGCAACAATTAGGTGTAAATTAAGTTGAAACTATTCGGTTAATGGCCACTGATGCTCCTACATTATTTCTGCAGGGTTGAACTTCAAAACGTGTTTTGCAATCAACTTGTTTCACGCAACGAATATCAACCATTATCGTAGATTGATTTTCCGGTATACAAAGGAGAAGACTTTTGCATCTAAGATCTATTATTACGAAATAACAAGTTATAACAAAGCAGTTGATTTTAGTGAACTTTATCTGAAGTACATATTTGTTACCTACTGGAATAAGTTGAAATGAAAAGGAAAATAACCTGCTATTTTACAAAAGCAACAGAAATTCAATTGGATTGTTATTGATTGGATGTCGGAATTGTTATTGTTTTTACTACCCGAAACAGGCAAAACCTGAAAACAGCGATGGAAGTTGCACTTTTAGTTCCCGTTGTTATGAATTATTTGCATTCCTTTTGTAACTTATTTGTAATTATTATTAGTGTCACAAAGTATTGATGATTCTTGTGTGACTTAGTCCAACAAATCACCGCCAGAGACATACATCGGCTTTTGTCCTGGCTCTAGTGACTGCTATTTACGTTTTACTGTCTCTTTCCTTTGCTGACAACCAAACAGCCCGGTTTCGATGGAAATACGACGATCCGGAAATTGTATCCGACGTCCTGTTCGCCGTAGCAAATGTGGTCAGCTTTGCAAAGACCACTTACCTGATGCCTGCTTTTGAGGCTCTTGGACCGTTGCAAATCTCGTTCACACGAATGCTGACTGATATTACTCGTTTTATGGTACTCTATCTACTGGTAAGCGAGAAAAACGGGGAAGCCTGGTGTCTCCCCGTTATGTTCTGATTGAGCTAGTCAATTATCATTAGCCAACTTCGAGGTAGTATACAACTTCCAGTCAATTTTAGAAACCTGTATTGGAAGGCATCGCTAGTAATCTGACAGTCACACTAATAATTCATAGCAGATATGGACTATTGGAAGGGGATTTTTACCTGGATAGTCAACTGTAAAAATGACTAAGTAACATGACATGCTGTTGTCCAGGTGTGCAGAAACAGCCTGAATGGCCGATCGAAAGAAACTAGCAGATGATTCCATGGTTTGTATTTTCATCTGGTTATGTTGAACACAATTTGCCATAAATTTATGTGTCTTCAAAAGCTCACCTGCTCCTCGTATGCGGTTAGAATGGTTGAGAATCAACGAATCATATTCATTTGCCCACCGTTCATATGATTTCAGATGCAAAAATGAATTTCTAGGCCTAGGAGGAATAAGACCGCAGAACATACCCTTAAATTGGGTAGCACGTTGTTCAGCACTGAAGTAACTCAAATACATGTCCTATTTCAAATTGATAACGTGCAACTATCAATAAAAATGACAAACTACCGTGACCTATCACATCGGTCTTTGTTTTTTAGAAGCATTCATATGCATAATGCTTTACAATGATTATTAAATTAAACCTTTGTCACACACCAAATTGCTCGGTGAAATAGGAGATTTGCTCTTACTAAAATGTGATAAGAAATCATTAGACATTTGAATTCTCCTATCGTGTTAGTGAAGGCTTCAAAACTCGCAAACAAAATCGCACACTTGCATCCAGTATTAGATCATATTGATGAGTGAATTAAACTCATAACTAATCAGGTGATTTTCGGCAGGCGAAAATACATTTGTCAAAAGGGCATGACCCCTGGATGTGTTACCACAAAGAACACCTCTTAATACCAGTCAAGTATAATAGATAATCTTTACTTAGTAATTCGTATCATTTTAGGTTCCCTAGTGTCATTGATCTTTTGTTCCTTAGAAAAGGCGATCGTCAATGTGAATCGATCTAGTTACATCGCAGTTGTGCAAAAGTTTCCGTGAAGTGCTCAAACTTTCGCAGTATATCTTGGGAAAACCTAGGGGATTATTCAAAGAAAATGATATCGGGGATGACGGATCTCGAACTCGGCACTCACTGATGTGATTATTTGGAAAGATGTGCAAAGCAGTTAGGCGAAGAGTAGTGAATGTATGAAAAACTGTGAATATTGAAGACCGGAGGCGATGTGCTTTCAACCATTGTCATATTTGGTGGTCCAGAGCGACTCAAGTAGTACCATCAGTCAAACAAGTACACCACAATCACGCAATCATTGCCATCTTATCGATTACTCACTACTTACTACTGACCCGACAAATACTACTGTTGTAACTTACTCGAAAATGTCGTTCACATCACGCATTAATTAGACACATGATGATGGTCCTGGCAGTTTTATGAACCTTAATCTACAAGACTGAGCATGCTTTATATTTATTCCGAATATCCCAGTTACTTAGTCAGTATTTGCCGCATGGCTAGAGAGTTTGTTTTGTTTGGGTGTAAGCAGGCTATCAAATCAACTGCCCATTTGGGGCTATGAAAAAGGTCTACCTCCTACAATGTGTAGTCAAACCATACATACAAAAATGCTTTCAACGCGACGTTACTAGAATTTAATCAAATAGCATTGTAGAAAGGGCAAATGCCATCCGAAATTTGACTGGAGAAGGTTGGAGATTTGAAATGACAACGCAAACAGGAGTATATATATATATATATCTTGAGACCGTGTGATCGCTCTATCTGAATTATCGAACTGTATTAGATATTTGTGTTCCTTTTTTTCGGGAATTTATCCACTTTGAAGAAACTTGGACTTCTAAACTATCCGGTTTAATTTGTTATGCAAACTTTAGTATAATCGCAGTGCTAAGAAGCAACTCACATTTACGATTTGACAACGCACAGCTGAGTAGAGGCAAAAACCGTTGGATTATTTACTAGTCAGTAGATAGTCTTTAGAAAATCAAAAAGCGCTTCCTACTCGTTCATCCGTTTATTGAATTGACTCACATTATTTCCAGGGGCGGTTTGAGCTGCCGTAATATTTCTGGATATCAGATGAACAGAAAAGATCTTAGATTTTGCGTCATACGACGGAAAATCCTACCAAGGAGTTCATAACGCTGTTGAGTCCAAGCCTTAATTCTACTTAGTTGGCGGTTAGGAAATTCAAAGTTGGGTCAGATTTGTAAGTCCACTAACCTTGTTGTATACGGTAGACCGGCTGATGTTATTTTTAATAAATGATCTGTCTGTCTGTGCCGTGGACGCAAGCCTCGTGCAATCCAGTCCACATTAAATGCAACAGTCAAACCGAATCTCGTTCTGGCGAACTGCTATGAATTTCCATATAACAATATTTCGCCATTTATCTGTTAATGACCTCCTTAAAAGTGCTAGTTAATGTCGCCTAGATAAGCGTAAGTAATGTAATTATTTTATTTTAAACAAATCCAACAGAGTTTTTGGGTAGAGTTTATCGTGATAAATGGATAGTCCATTTTAATGAGCCATACCTCGCGTATTCACTCGACCTGATTACAACCGGAGAAAGGACGGGACTTCAAATGAAGGTGCAGCAAATAAACAGTTAAGCATGGCAAACGGTGAAGATCAGTCAAGCACCTCGAAAAGATTCGGTTCACTTAGAGTTTGGCTCATGTTGCTAACTGCTGTTCCGCATTCCATCAATTTGCGGAGAACTTTTTCAGTTCCAAACAACTGTTTTGCTGATTTCAAATACTCACCCCGGCTGCAAATCGAAAGCAACTAAGAAGCAGAACAAAGTAGTCGTGTAACCATTGACAAACAGGATAAGTGTTCTTCGCCAGTCAACCGTGATCCTTTGTGTTCTATCCCACGGGAACAATAAACTTGTCTACCGAGAAAAGTAGGAAGTGCTATTAGGATAGACCGTTGAATACTAGAGACCGAAATGCATACGGATATTGAACGGGTTAATCAGCCGATGGGTTGCTACATGCCAGTTTGACACAGGTGTTAGCAAGATTGGCTGGCAGTTGATGATGTCTCGTATTTAGGGTGAATTCGTGAAAATAAAAGGCTATAGCTACAGCACCTTAGCCAGATCACTTGCCGGGAGGGCATCAAAGGATTAGGAACAAGACAGCAAATTTTGCGACAGCACTCGGATTGAGTAAATTTACTGAAGTCGGCAAGTTCTAACTTAAAATTTCCGCAATGACGTTTTTCCTTGTACCTTTTCTTGGTTAGCATATCATCCATATTTACGTCAAACATATTTTTCAACCAGGAAAAACGTTTTTATAATACTCGCAAGCATAAGTCAGTAATAGGAAGGATTTTGGGCAATCGTAAATTTTTCAAATGATGACTGATCAACCTTCATGCTGATGTAAATAATAGGTACAAGGATCGTAGTACAGGAGTTCCTCGGAAGCACAGAATAAGTCTGGCGATTAATTTCACTCATCAGATATACCTGCCAGGTAATTTCCTGTCCAGTATACATATTCTGCATTCCTAGATTTGTTTAAAAATATAGGTCCACTTAATGCTTGAGAATCAAACAGGGGATTATACTTCGATGTTTCGAAAGTTAGCCTTAATCAGGTGACGAGAGCTCATAGGAAATAATCATGTGATCTTTACACAAATTAGTCATCCATGGGTATTTTATGGGACTAAGGAGGCCAAAATGACATTTGCGGTTTACATTTTATGCAGTCGCGGTTCTAATGGAGACGTAAGAAGAAAACAGATTGAATGAAAAGCTCATTGTTGCGCCACTGCGTTTCGCGGCTAGAATCAAGAATCACAATCAGCTGACTAATAGGTCATCAGCATCGTTACAATCAAAAACACTTGGTAATTGCTATCTGGTTTGCATGACCTGATGCATTACCAACAGCTGGAAAAGACATGCTCCTAATGGCACTAGGAAATCAGGTTATGATGCAAGGTAGCAGGATAAAGTCTAGCACTTAGCAAGCTTTACGGCACCAGCATGCACGGATCAAACACCGACTTAAAGGATATTGTTACCAATAATAAATCAGGCGATAACCAGCTGGAATTACCCTCAAAAATTGAGTTATACCAGCCCATGATAGTCTCCCGGGGGGCGTTTATCTGTTGCACCTCAGACAATCCGATTTCTCAAGCGCCAAACTGTCAACAAGTGCCCTGAGAATCACGTTATCCGAGCGGATAATAAAAAGACCAACGACTGCGTCACCAAACGTCATAAAGAAACTCTCATTAACAGAAGATAGTCAATAGTGCTTTTTTGGATCAATTGTCATTATCTGACTCTATTCATGCCACATTTGAGAGAAGTTGTTAAAAACTCCACTGTCACAGTGGTCAATAAAAGAGGTTTGTGTTAATGAATTAGTTCCCATTAATTGCTTGCCATATTTTACCGGCAAAAAGCATCAGTTGATAAGCCTATTTCCCTCTCCAACATTTCAGGTATTATTTGCTTTTATGGTTGGTTTACACAATCTATACTGGTACTATGGTTTACAAACGTTTAAAGTCTACGATCCGGAGACCAATGTGACTAGAACGCAGGCAGCCACTGAGTTGTTTGAGGGGTAAGTCATTTTCCAATTGTTTGATAATTTGGAGCGAACTATATCGTCGAAGTGGTTTTTGTCCCAATTAAGAGCCCATGTAGATCGACTGTGTAGTTTCCGCCACGTAATCATCGTTGAACTGGTTTTGAGTGTATAAAATCTAAACCGCCAGTGACTATATTTGGCTGGGGAAGGTATCAGCTTGGATGAAGAAAAATGACTTCGTCAAAATTGTTGCCATCCCGAGAAATGATAAAAAACACTAGTTTGATTCCTTTTCTCGGCTGTCTTTTTCCGAGGCATATTTGATCGCTTTTGAGTCATCACAACAAGATATCCTGCACAGTGAAAAACCGTCTGGGATTTCGAAGTTTCGACCGGTAATTGACCAACGAGTTCATCAGAAAATCCCCTTCTCAAATGACGCGCGTGACCTATTTAGGTGGTGTGAGTAGTCTAGAAAGTAACCATATTTCGTCGCATTAAACGAAACAATTGTTATCGGAAACGTTGCACGGGGATCGAGCGACGATCAAAGTGTTGCCATTCAGGTGTGCAGATGAGATAAAACCACGGGACTCACTTAGCTATCAAATTCACTATTCCGGAATGATAAGCCAAAAAGTCATATCGTGACTAATTCCAGCCGATGGCGGAATGAAAAGGAGATATACTAGTCGAATGAGGCCAGCGGTTATCGGGAACCTGCCAACTTTCGGTTCAGTTCCAGCGTAATTGGAATACAGTGTACCATGCACACCGCGCATTTAGATGTGATGATGAAAGACTAACTGAACGTTACAAATTTGTGGGAATTTTGTGCAGATTTATTACCTCAAACAGGTTATATCTGACTGGGAAATCCGGCATTTCATCGCTCCTCAATTCTCCCAAACTGCCGGTGCGTTTGGCTGCCCAATCACAGGAAATACGGTTGACTTAAAATAGGCTGTTTGGTCGTAAGTACTTTGGTTCAATCTTGTCCCAAACTTGCATTTTGCTGAGGACTTCTGAGAGTTCGAATTGGATTTGTTCAAAATGTATTTTCTATAGTAGAATGATGCTTTTCTTTGAGAAGGATAATATTGAATAACGAGATAGACAACAGATGAGTTTCAGGCAATTCTTTTTCAGCCATCATAGTGACGTTTACGAAATTTGTATTTAGAGGACAGGCTTTGCTCATAGCTCGTTTATCCTGGTTTTTAATCAATATCTGAGGTAACAAGCTGATTATTAGGGTCTACTACCGCTTGGCAAAACGTCCATTCATTTTTAATACATGATCATGTTAATGGGCCTGGAATCACCTGGAATCACCTGGAATCACCTGGTCACTCATATTGGACTGGACTATGGTGTTTGCATTGTCTTGATGTGGTGCGTCGATTATAATGCTGTTTTTATATTTCTCACTGATAATGGTAAAAGAACCTGCCAGTTTATGTGTGAAATAGAACTCTTTATGTTGAGAAAGAACTCACAAACTCATCAAATGTCCCAAAGTTCAATGTCATTGTATTTTCGAGCGTTTTGGAAGAGCTAGGGTACATGGGCCCAGCAGTCTCACTAATATATGCTGGTTACGAAGTGTTCCTTTGGGTCCACTTCGTTCGTCTGTTTACTGTGCAGTAATGCGATGTCTCAAGCAAGCTCGGATTCCGCGTGGAAATGTTTAGTCTTAGATCACACTACAACGCTTTCTTGTTCACCGATACCATCAAAGACAACATCATCGTGGAATGCAGGTTATTTAGACAGTTCATTTGTTCATAAACATGTCAATGACTGATACATTCAGAAATTTGCTCACTCATTAAGACCGAGAATGCATCCCTTGGTATGCTAACAACGAGTTTGAAATGGATTCTGTTGAGGCAAAACATTGATGGATCACTCCCGTCTGTTTGTATCTAATGCTGACAAAAAAGTGGTGTCTACCTAAGATATCCTCTCGGTTCATATTGATCATTAAATTGAAAAAATGATTCTCTGAAGTCAATCACGAATTAGACCAACCGGCAATGTCGCTTTCTTAAATATCCACAGAACGTTTCGACACTTTAGTAGAATCCATTCAGCGAGACGTTTCAGTATGAAACCTAAGTAAACAGGGGGAATGAGTAGATCTATTCCAAGAACGATTTCGTCGAAGAACGAAAGAGAGCGGCACATCACTTACTGCAGTTTCGTTTTAATAAATTGGAAACGAAATCTTAGGATCCGTTTAGCAAACAACGCCGCGTACATTTGTTAGAAGTGGCTAACGATAGATGATTAGCAATTTTAAAAAATTACCAACAGAACAAAACTGCATGCTTAATTCTGGCGTCTGGAGTTTGAAGCATAAAAAGCGACTGGCGAGCAAGTTTTCCGTGGATGGAAAAACTGTTTTATTTCCATAAAAGGATGACACAATTGTAAGGTGAGCCACTAGGTCCCACGTACTACCATTGGCCATTCTGATGACGGTTACGCTCAGACTGCAATTCCAAGGATCACCTTTATCGAGCCGTTAGAAATAACTTTCGGGCTCCTGCGCAGTGCACGTCGTATTGGTCGAAACATGAGGCATATGTCTAAAGACATCACTAATTAGCAATCAGGCCACCCTCGAAAAAGTGAAATTGGCACGGTTTGGGTTCTATGGTAATCGACTGTCAAGAATCGGGATATCCACTGGTAACGGAATAGCCATTCCCCACTTTGTACGGTGCCGATAACAAGTCTCACGAAGGTCAGAGGGAAAACATTGGCAATAGCCGAGGCAAATTCTAAAAGCATTTACAAGCGCAAGTTCCGTCCTGATATTCCGGTTCTGGAATTGCCGTGGCCAAAAATTGATGAGGATACTTCATACAATGCTATAGCAGTCCACCAGTCGTCGAATAATGGCACTCATCCATCTTCTATGACTTTTGATCGATCGACCTATCCACCAGCTATCTACCGTTTCCTGTCCTGCAGTAATAATTGATAAAATTATGATTCCGCAACTGTCCGTGGAGCCATAAAGAAAGAAAAAGTTGGCTCAACCTGGCACATAAGCCTTTGAAGGAATAATCAGTCGTAGAGTTCTGCTCAGTCGCACCCTCTTGCTTACAATGACAAACTTAGGTGCCAATAAGAACGTTAGTGAATTCGAAATATCTGCTCATTTCAAGTTGGAAGAGGGCTTTTTGGCGGTCACTGTATTTCGTTGTCAAAGATAACACCACAGGTCATTATCGGTTTGTGACAGAAAGCTTCCAACTTAAATTCAAAATATGCAATTAAAATGTTAAGATTTCGCAATGGTCGCTATTTTCAGGAAACAAGGGTTCCCAGACAGACACACATGAACTCGTCAAGGGATGATCATCATCAACTTTGCTTTCTATGGTTAAATGCTTTGCTTTTGACTCTCATTGGCTGTTTCATACTGAGTAGGAATACGATTATCGCTCAAAGAATCTTTTGGATTTCCCGTGTTTGCCTGAACAATTCAAATGTGTTCTCATTGCCGTTTCATATGTGCCAACTGGTCTTCTGATTGACATTTGCGCATTAGTCCGATTACATGGATAGGAATGTCATTTACTTGAGCATGCCATCTCGCGTATACTAAGATGCATGATATGGATTTTTTTCGTAAGTATCCAAACCAGTAGACAGTCCATTTGTGCCCTTACTAACATAACAACGGAAATTCCATCAGGAAAGTTACAGCCCTTGATCTTGTTCTTACATGATAATATAACAACCAAGCATTACACACTCAGGTACTAACAACCTTAAGCTGAATGGTATGTGCTAAAATGGCTTGGTCTGTTCGTACTCGATTTACTGCATTTTCCAAGCTAATTTGCTTTATTTTTCTCTACAAATAAACCGTTTCAATGTGAACAGCTTTGAAGGTTTTCTCTGAACATTTTGTCCTAGGGTCGGGGCTTCTGCGTTCACCCGTCAGATCAAAGCCTCCGCATGGTGGTAATACAAAAAAAGCTGACTGCTAATCATATTTGCTTTCGATTTCTTCACAGTTCAGCTTTGCAAGTTAGGCTTAATTGGCAACACTTTACGAGCGCTATCCAGTCTCACGTTGGCATAGAAATGTCACCGTCTATTCACCACATGGTTTGATTGATCGAACGGTTGGACAGCTCCGATTACGCGTACGCAGTTAAATCAGCGTGAACTTGAACTAAGATAAAGGAAATTTTGTCGGTTGTGATTTGTGAAATGCTATGGTGTATGGTGATTTATTGAAATCCGGATGGGCAACAAGATATTTCACTTGGACGATCGTCTTTGATTCCTCAAAGACCGAGGTTATGTACACTTATTATTAACTACTTTGAATACCGGAAGTTTTGTTTGCAAGGTTTTATATTTCACTGACCGAGGTGCGACATACGTTTGGTTTCACTTCAGATTAGGGCTTCGTTTAACAGAACGTGGTCTGGTTGAGTTTACAAATTTAAAGTCCGTTCAGCATTAAACGAACATGCTGGTGTGTAGCTGGCGTACGTTTCATGGCATGACTGCGTAAGCGTGATAGAGCAATTCACGTATTTTACCAAAAGTAAGCCAAATTACTGCTACACCTCGGGGTTACAAGCATTCCAAAGCGAAAATATATCGCGGGTATCCCCGCGTCCGACACTGGTTCTGTAGTAGATAATGGCCGATTGCATTCCGACCAGTCCAAATCAGACTCAGGAGTAAAATTCCTGTTCGAAAATGGACTGAACTTCTTAGCAAATGGGTGATGTGATCCTTCCTCGAATCTCTTGAAATAAACATGACAAACCCACATTGTGCTATCCATAACTCGGAACAAGAGGGATCGTCTAAAATTACCTCGTGACTAACTATGAACTTCATATTGCCGATCATCACTTTCAGATTACGACAAACATTGTACAGTCTATTTTGGTCTATGTTCAGCCAGGTCAGTATTAGCAAACTACCAATTCACAAACCGGGTAAGTCAGCAGTTGAAGTTTCATATTATTGAGTCTTTCCGAAAACTGTGCTTGATCACTGTCACAGAAGCAGTTTGCGTTCTAATGTTTCTTGTACAAACCATTTACCGGGAAATTAAGTCACTTCTATACACCGATTTTTTCAAGGCTTCAATTTATTTCTCTCGTCTGTTTGTTTTGTGCGACTGATGAGTCATTCGTGTCTTCAAAATGAAACGGGGTGAAATTGAATGGAAACTGAGTAAACAATACATCTTCCGGAATCCCGAGCCTGAAAGGAAGATTTGTTTGTTATTTGTCTTGCGCACCAGTAGTACTTTAATCTCGCGCAAAATGTCGGTATGCTATAGGAGTAATCACGGGTTTATTGTATGAAATGATGGACTTAAAATTACGTAGTGGACTGTGTTCTACTTTAGAATAGTTACATATATATCGACAAGATCATGAGCATACACTTCTTCTGCCCTTCCAACTGCATCGTCAGTCTCGCAAAGTTAGGTCAAATGCGTTTGCCACCACCCTAATTCATCTGGATCGAGAAGCAGAATTAAATTCCCCATCTGGTCTACAGTAGTGGTAAGAAGACATTAATACTGCTATATGTATGTCATCCGTAATACTTGGATTCGGGTGCACAACAAAAAACCGAATTTATGATTTGTTTTCTCACGAGGTTCTGTAACCCCTTTCCTGCCCACGGTCGTCCGCATCCCTAGTCAGTGTCGACCAAATCTGTTCGGGGCGGAGCTTTACAACGCATTATGAAGGACGCGGTAATTTCAAATTCACACTGCACACTGACAGAAAATCGTGTTGACGATAATGACCATGTTGATGATGATGATGATGATGATGAGGATGATGACGATTATGGTGATGATGATGAATATAATGCCGAATTAGTGTCAGTTAGTTAGTCCGTTCGTTCATCCAGCGGTTCGAAAGATTTACGCGCTGCAACATATAAGGTAAGAGCTGTTCGGTTAGTGCTTGCAGATGGAAATATAAATCGATTTTTTGTCGGGTAGAAAAGAAGCTGAGTAAACGGACTAAAAACGTTCGTGATTTTATGGTCAGATTCGATATATCAATTTCCGTACTTGCGTCGCATTCCTGTAAAGCATATAACCTTACCTAGGTCATAAAACAAACATATTATAGGCAATAAAAAGAAAGCATTTCTGTAATTAGCAGGATAATCTTTGTTTAGCGTTCATTGAAGATCATTTAATTCCGTTTGTTATTTGTGAATTTGTTATTTGCTGATTTAGTCACTTAGCACCACCAGGTGATGAGGCGGTCAATGTAAAGACCTATCTTTGTGAATGTCGCCGTTATCAGTTAGTCATATTTGGCAGACTTGACTACCCCGTGACTTTTCTTCTTAAGAAGAACGTTGTTAGACACACAATCATTTATGAAAGCGAAATGATGAAATATGAAGTCTTTTGAGAATGCTCGTTGTCCGAGGATGAAAACTGGCCGTATTGGATATGTAACCATACGGAGGCACCGCGTGCTCTCTCCCAACCGTGTTACATGAACTTGTCAAAAGACCGGACTGTACCTGCTAATTTGTCAATGGAATTTCAAGTATTCTAGTACCTTGTGTAGCACAACGGTTGAGATGATACTGAAATCTACCTTTATTGGACTTTTAGTATACAGTTGCCAAATTCTCTCCGCAGTCCAAGAGAGAATCGGTTACTTCACTCGACGCCAAACTCAAAAGCACATACGTTACAAATTAAAAGCAGTACACTACAGGTCCTCATTTTGCTCCTCAGTGTGATTATATTGCAGCCCGTGAGTCAGAATACTCAATGGGATCGAATAGTTCTCAACAGCTCAGTTAATTCCCTCGATTCCCGGTTACAATGCGAAACTAGAAAATTCCAGGCGACATATTTTTTTTGCAAAAACAAACTGACTATTTGAATTTAATTATAAATAAACAATAATACGATTGCAGAGTAGTAAACCGTGACTTCACCAAATATGTTGCTTAAATTGGGCGTTAAGGATGTTTGAAAAATTCGGTTTCGAGTGGCAACGATAACTTCAACAAATACTACTGTCATTACTAAGGCAGCAATGGTTTATATTATCCAACTCACTTGCATTTATAGAACATGTTAGATGCTTTGCGAGAAGCATAAATGGTCGGTACCTGGTCGGCTATTGGTGAAAAATTATGTTCGTGAGCAAACTACTTTGCTATGAGAACCAAATACTGTGCAAAACGGCCATGTTTGTTTTAAGGAAGGAAGGTCTATAGGAGACGGGAAGATGCACAATTTTTCCAAGCATATTTTTGCATCCTGTTTTCATAATCTTCAACGAAAAGGAAGTTGCTTGTGTTTCGCTGCGGAGCAGCCCGGTTGATCATGAAAAGCACAGGAGAGTTTGAGTAAACCTATTTCCTAATGGCTGCATCTGTGATAACATCTCTCTAGTTTGTCAAGTAAAAGCGTGAACTGATTTTCATTGAAAGAGAGTTCTGTTTTGGGCCTAGCGAAAGTCTCCTCTTTTTTGGAATAGAACACTTGGAACCGATTTATACGGAACACATGATTGACTCTTCCTCATCTACCACAATTGTCGACGGTGTCGGGATGGTATTGTTCGCGGTTTATCATGGCATCATTATCATTGTACTCGTCAACATGTTAATCGCAATGATGAGCCATTCGTTTGAAACTATTCAGGTAAGTAATTAATTACTTAGATTCAACCGAAGTCACTTTGAAATGAATAAAATTTACCCGTGTCAACCCATTGTTCTATTGAGATTCCGGGTGAATTAAAAGGTGCCGACTGAAAACTTTCCGTTGTCCGCTCTTATTCTGACCACAGTGTCTAACTTGTTTAACTTTCAGCCTTGAATTATTTTTCGAATTTTCTATTCTTTACAACCTAATGGCGGCAACTATTGTTCACTGTCAACGGAATTGGTGTACCATGCTGGTGTTTCTTTTCTAAAGGAACATTCTCTGTTCACCTGCAATCTAACTGGTTCTGATGCACTCAACCGAGTTTGTTACCAAACGTTCCATTTCCGGGCGGTAATCGAGACAGCCTAGCTTATTCGTGACACCTGATTTGAACACATTTCATCATGCCTTCATACATCCTGTTAGTCATGATTTTCTGTCAATCTAGAATCATCCGACAAATTTCCGTTATCAATCGCTTTACTGTTTTCCAAACCCAAAGCAAAATGCTCTCGCACAAAGCGAAATCGTAGAAAAGCAAACACATCCCGGTGTCGGCTTTCAGACCAAAATTTGTTGTAAAACGTTCGGGATAATTTAAAATGATGTTATGAAAATACAGAATATAACAAACGAACTTTTTACTCTGCGTTTCCACACAACCTTAGAAAAGCATGCATGATCGAACTGTCTGCTAGTAAACTTGTCCGGTAAGTGTGAAAGGGGGCGGACTAGCACATTTGATCGGGGCACAGCAATTGGAGACATACCGATTTCCGTCTAACTTAGTCGAGCGGTACAGAAGACATTTATTTACTTCCCGATTTAGTGATAAATCGGCTTATTTATCCTCGGATTGTGCTTAGGAGAACGAATTTCACGCTCTTTTTTGTACTTTAAAAATAAACTTTCCGTGAACCAGGTAAATAAAAGGTGAAACTAAAATTCTTGCACATTCAAATGGAAAAAACAACTGTAAAATAATCACGGTTTCAAAAAATATTTAGTGCTAAAGTTAGTTATCTTGTTCCGCCCCGTATATCAGACAAATGTGTACTGCTTGGGAATGGTACGAACCCGAGTTCATTACTTAGATCCCACAGCCGGAAGAGAGACATTAGTAAGATATTTAGTATTTTTCCCAGAAAGGGAGCACATTTAGATTCGAAGTATAAGAGTCTGTGACTTTTGGGAATCAAATGGTTTGCCCAGCACATTATTTAAAAGCTCTAAACATGTGCTGCTGGTAAACCGATTTGACGAGAAATCGTGTTCCATGTCTAAGATTGATTGAACAGTTCCATTCCAAATAATGCCAACAGTTTTCGATTCATGCTGAAGAGAGAAAACGAAGGCCATTAACATGATAATGGTCATTGAGTTGGATGCAAATGATGGATTAATTGATGCATAGGTCACATTTGCAAGTAATGAGAAGAGTCAGCACAAACCTTCGATTGAGAGAAGAAAGTATTGCCCCATTTGAGGGATGAAAATTATTTCCTCTTGTTTATCCGATCGTCAACTTGGTTCCATTTTACTCAACTAGACTGGGTCATTTTGTCAATCTGTGTTCAGGTCCCAAACATTTCACTATCCGTCTAAATAGCGACAATATTTCGTGCACGAAGTTCGTCGGGATCGTCCATATTTACTGATTTATCATTATTGATGACCTTAGGTAACTTTGACAATTTTGACCTCAAAACTATTAGTTCAATTCTCTACATGTCTCCTACTAACTTAACGTTTGACTTCGTATATTTGATATTCGATTTGGGAAGCCTGATTCCCCGAGTTGCGTTTCTATTTGCATTGTGAGTATGTGATTATTCCATGATCTATTCCTAAGAATGTGCCATTATAAAAAATTGGATCCATTGGTGCTGTGATAAACAGACAATAAAATACGATTGGCCTTGAGTAACAAACCACCCATCTTATTTGTCTGGATCCACACATGCAATTGCACACATCAAGGACTGAACGGATCTGGTAAGTCGGCCTAGGTCATACTTTCGTGGATAGACTACCTCTGTCCTCAGTATCAGGACTGGATCATGGAATAATCACATACTCACAATGCAAATAGAAACGCAACTCGGGGAATCAGGCTTCCCAAATCGAATATCAAATATACGAAGTCAAACGTTAAGTTAGTAGGAGACATGTAGAGAATTGAACTAATAGTTTTGAGGTCAAAATTGTCAAAGTTACCTAAGGTCATCAATAATGATAAATCAGTAAATATGGACGATCCCGACGAACTTCGTGCACGAAATATTGTCGCTANTAGCGACAATATTTCGTGCACGAAGTTCGTCGGGATCGTCCATATTTACTGATTTATCATTATTGATGACCTTAGGTAACTTTGACAATTTTGACCTCAAAACTATTAGTTCAATTCTCTACATGTCTCCTACTAACTTAACGTTTGACTTCGTATATTTGATATTCGATTTGGGAAGCCTGATTCCCTGAGTTGCGTTTCTATTTGCATTGTGAGTATGTGATCATTCCATGATCTATTCCTAAGAATGTGCCATTATAAAAAACTGGATCCATTGGTGCTGTGATAAACAGACAATAAAATACGATTGGCCTTGAGTAACAAACCACCCATCTTATTTGTCTGGATCCACACATGCAATTGCACACATCAAGGACTGAACGGATCTGGTAAGTCGGCCTAGGTCATACTTTCGTGGATAGACTACCTCTGTCCTCAGTATCAGGACTGGATCATGGAATAATCACATACTCACAATGCAAATAGAAACACAACTCAGGGAATCAGGCTTCCCAAATCGAATATCAAATATACGAAGTCAAACGTTAAGTTAGTAGGAGACATGTAGAGAATTGAACTAATAGTTTTGAGGTCAAAATTGTCAAAGTTACCTAAGGTCATCAATAATGATAAATCAGTAAATATGGACGATCCCGACGAACTTCGTGCACGAAATATTGTCGCTACTTGGACGGGTAGTGGAACGTTTAGAATGTGAGCGTTAATTTCAGTGGTCAGACGTACCGTGGATGTATTTTGCTGCAATAAATAGAAGGGCCTGCTCAAGCTATTTGTCTGATTTCTTTGACCATTTGCTGCAATTTCACTTTATGTAATTTGATACCTTGAGTAAGCAACAACCGCTTTTAATGTAAATTTGCTGCCTGGTTTTCATTGTCCGTTAGTAAAGACCCTAAATTACAGAAAATTATGAAAGATAGCGGAAAGTGACCAAGCTTAATAATGAAATCGGAACATGTGGCTAGGTAGTGCTAAATATATTGTAAATGCTTTTGATACCAGGCCAGATGTTTCATCCGTGAACTCCCTTCTCGCTTGTCCACTCGATTCATATGGTCCGAGGTGCAGAATAACCTGCGATGCACACAGGCGACGTATTCTTGTAGTCGGCAGTGATTGGTCTGATGCCACCATGGATTTCAGTCCTGCAAAAATCGGTTTCTCAGCAGACTTTACCGCGGCTAAGTGCTGAGTAAAAAAAGCGTTCAAGAGGTTAAGAATTTGAGAGAACCATTTTTAGTTGCGTCTAGATCGATGTAGATAGAGGCTGAAGTGAGAATGAAATACACAACATGAGCGCCATCAGTAGGGCGCGGCAGCCAGCGTGTAGGATAAACCAGGAAGTGGATTATGAATGGTCCCTAGTTAAGGAAATCCGATTTTAAACACTCTGGAAGATACAATTTCCGGGTAAGTTTTGCTGATTGTGTTGGAACCGCGACAACCTCCTTCTGCACGTGCACACAAATACACATGAAAATATGAATGGATCATTTTCTAGCCTTATGAATCAGTCTGGGCATGACTAATTTATTTTATGGTCGACCACTGAAAGTGACAACTAATAAATTTCTGGCAAAGAACTGTCCATCATTAGTGGATGGGGAGACCTTGGAAGCACCTATCGAAACTCGATGAATGCTGAAACCTTTTATGTGGAAAAGCAAACAGTGTTCATGATGATTTTCTGCCGCATCCGAAAGCAGTCTGCAGTCGGATTTTGCCAGTGAATTCATCGACGCAGGATAAAAATATCTGATAGTTGATAATGTAACATCCCTCGAAACCCAACGATACTTTGATGATAAACCTCGGTTTAAGGTATTATTGTAGAATTTCTTGGTCAGAACGCTGTGCTGTCAACATCATTAATCCATACATTTTCCCGTTGGTAAATGTTAGGTTGTGCGATTGTTGGATAGAACGTTTACACAAATGCACACACACACACACACACACAAACAAACACACCAGCGTGAACATTCCACTGTTCCACAGGTGTTTTGCACAAGAATCATCTCCTGAGTTTGACAAATTCATATTGGCCTTTACTTTGATCCCCTACACAGGAAGATTGCGATGTGGAGTGGAAATTTGCTCGGACGCAACTATGGTTAAACTATATTGACAACGGGAGCACATTGCCTGTCCCGTTCAACATCATACCGACACCGCACAGTATAACAAATGCAGTCAAATTTGTACGGAACTTTTTCAGTGATGAGACTAGATTTATCAGTGGAAATGCGCGTAGTACGGCTTTTGTGAAAGTAAGTCACAGTATTTTCACTTCACACTTTTTTGTGCCTGTAATGTGTGAATTGACTAGATCGAAAGAAGTCATGTGCAGCTTGAACGATCTGCATGTTCGTACATTTGTTTCACACTGGATACTTGGACAAGTCACCCAGACACAAATAGAACTTTGAATAATTGTCACCACTTGTGCTCGGTGCTGAGAACGGTTTTGTTGAAACTGCCCACAAACCATGAAATGCGTTTGTGATTTTCAACAGCCTAAGCAGTTCGCTTTCTTTTAATTTTTATTTAATTTGCCCTAGTTTCAGCGATGTTTTCTTTCCCAATCAAGCATTAGTTAGGGTTTGTATTCAGACCCAGTTTTTGATATCTCAGTTTTATTCTAGGCAGTTCATTTGGAAACTCTCGTCAGCCCTCTGACTAGATGAATCACCTTTTCGCACAGACATTACGGACTGAAGCACCGTCTGGTGCATTTTCCGTCAACCTTTGCAAAAGCCAATAAATGAGTAAACCTACTTTACCGTAATCTGGAGGTGGAATTGAGCACTAGAGTTCGAGAAACAAGACTGTGAAGGACTAAAAACAGTTACGTAACTGAAGAACAGTATGCATGGATAGTTCACTCCCGTTTGAGAGTTTTGCCTGCCTAAGTGAAAACTTCATTTCGCATCGAAAATGATTATCGGCGACAGAGTCTTGCATGAGTCAGTCTCAAGCCGTTACAGTCACGTCTATCTAAGACGAAGATAAATGTGAAAGAAACGATTAGTACGGCAAACAATCGGTCGATCATTCTGTCAGGTGGTTGACCAATCTGTTGATCGGTAGAGCCAAGGGGACAGCATGATTGGGATAGGTGCCACATAATGATCGATGACCCAAATGGATGAAACAGGCGCTAGTGACATCATTAATCTTCATCTAGTCCTTCTGGTTCTTGCACTAGCCCCTTTTCATACGTAGCCGAAGTTGCGTATAGTGATTGCATCAGATGTCACTAATACCGTGACCTTATCACGTCTAAGTAGTAACGCAGGGCTTCATAAAGAACGCCAAGCCCATTCTCCACTCCACTTGATTTGGGTAGGTGGGCCGTGGTGGGACAGGAAAAACGGAATCATCCGCCACGAGCTGAAGCCAACATGGCTAATTCCTTTAGGCACATGCTGCCAAATACCTCGTTGTTTGACTGATATCTCTTGAACGAATAGACAATCCGCGCAAAATTCAACCCGATGACATGGGGCTATCAAGAACTGACATCTCAGTATATTCGCGTTGAGTCAGAATTTGGCCGCAGTAAATAAAACCGTGTGGTTCTTCTCTAGCGGTGTCACACCTAAAAAGAAAACGTGCCAGTTGGATTTGCCAGGTCACTTCTGCTAGCCCGCATTTTACCTGTAGTTCATCTTGCAGTCAACAACTAACCAGATAGTAACTGGCTGACATTCTGCACCCGATATGTCTCCAACTCGTATATGAATCCCCGATCCATGAATGCAACCATAATAATTGGACTAACTGAAATAATCGGTGGTTGTTTCAATTTACTCAGTTTTTCTGCATTAAGTAAATGTGATTCTTGCGACTTAGCAACCAATCATAAAAATATATCCTCAATCACAATACGTGATTTGACATGGGTTATCAGTCTGTTTATGGATTTTGAAATCCCATTTGTTGAGAGGAGGTTCTCGCGAAAAAGCTATCTCCACTGATGGATTGGGAAGAATTACTAGCCGCCGGATCATTAAATTTCCCCATTAAAGGGGTCGCTTGCCGGTCAGCGAAAACAGAAATATCCGGCCTTTTGTGACTTGCGAACTGGACGAGAGTGCGTGACCCCCAGTACTACCCATGATATTGACCATGATATTGATTAAGAAAGATCTGTCCCATTGCTTGACAAAATGCCAAGCTTCCCCTACAGCTTAGTCTGATCCCTCAAGTTCCCACTAGATTAAAAATGGTAGTCGTGTTTATTCTTCGCTTGTGATGTAGAGAATTGATGACAGGGGTCTTACAGTGTCTGTCAAAGGTCTCTTATGGGGATTCGCATTAAGCCCGCGGTGACCTGCAAAATGTGATAGCACGAGGAAAATTGCTGATTGAGGTGAATGCCAGAAGGTAACATTCTTTCGATAAATGCCCTAGTGCACCCTGATTTCATTCGTATCTGTCTAGATTGGGTAAAATTTTAACTGTCTTCTCGACGGGAAAACTATATAGCAAAACCAAGTTGGTGTTCAGTAACCAAAGTGATGAACAAACTTTATTGGCAAAGTGGTAGGTGAAGGTCAGCTTCCGACAACACTCATGAGAACGATTGGATGAAAACGAATGCTTAATCGATTGTATTTGAAAGTATTCGTTGACTTACCGGTCGCTTAGAAAGCATAAACCCGTTCTACTGTTGTTAATTTTCATGAAATAATGGAACAGCTGACATCGAAAAACAGCCAACTGGTTCAGAGATTCCCATCTCAAACTTTCGACGAGTATGTCCGGCAGAATGCAGAAAGCCAATTACGATTTTTGATTATTCACAATTAAACATTAAGAGTGAACGACTAGCTTCAAGGTTAACCGCTTTTACTTACTCGAGTATTGGGCGAGAATTTTTAAAGTTCTTTGATTGCACTCTTTTGATTTCTTTATCGACATCTAAATATTAATTTGGTGAAGAGGTTAAGGAAACTTTCTGATGCATAAATTCAAAGGCAGTACATCTTTTGAAAACATGGGAATATGTTTAAATTACCCAGGGACTATATTACTTCGGTCCGCAATTACTATCAAACTAATCAGAAATGTGCTACCAATTCCGGCCGGCTTGGATTTTTTCCAAACTTGCCGGATAACGCATAAACAATACTCAGTGTACCACTAAGAAAATGCACAAATATGTCCGTCTGACGATAGTCCTCTTTCACCTTTAACCCGAGGCGATTTCATCGACTAAGTGGTGGGCGATTCCGACTAGATTCAATACGGTTCTGAATACTTGGGACCAAATTTCGAACTACACTAAAATGAAGGGGTGTGCACAATCACGACCGAAAACACTTGCATAACTTGCAACCGACGTATCTTCCGGGAAATGATTGAAAATGCTCCATGACTGTTCCAGACCACAGTTTCGGGCTCATCATCGGACAGTGCAAATTAAATGAAGTTAGCCTTGTTACTGGCTGATGTGTTTTGAAACACACTGTTGTTTTGCATCAGACTCAAACGTGATTTTAACTGCGCGAAAAACTGAAAAGAAAATCGGCATTAAAATGCGTCGGCAAACTGGTCGGACTACATCTGATTTTCTCCTGGTCAGTACGGTGCACTTCAGTGACACCCTTTGTGATCGTAAACTTCTTCAGCAAAGTTGTTTGTTGAATGCCCCATAATGTTCCCAAAAGCGAGTCAATTAGAAAATCAATAACTAAAAAGATTTTGTTTTCTATTCGCTTCGGCGAAAAAATCGAAAATCTTTTAGGCAAATAGGCACTTGATCAAACGATGAAAAGCTGTCCCTAAGGCACTGGGAAATAAAACTGTAGCGACTAAGAGGGGTTGCGTAACTAGCTAAGCGACGGAATTCTCTGACAGACTTTGTCTGTTTCTTTCACTTTATAGCCGTGATCTCTGACAGACGAAATTGTATGAAACAGTTGGACGACACTTCCTTATTTCCATTCTGTTTGCTTTTAAACATAGGGGCAACAATTTGGAACCAATTAGGATTGCTAATCTGGGAGACTATGGGTATGGTTTCATAATTATTCGATAGTTCGGGAATTGTTTTCCACTGTGCAACGAAGATAGTATCATCGGGAAAGTAAAGCTGAGTACTGGTTACACGATTCCACTAATTCCTGATCTCTCTCACTCTGATTAAGATGCGTTCCACGACCAACAGTTTAGCCTAGGTTGGGGTGGAGTGGATTGGAGTGCAGCGAAGTGAAGTTACACGGTTACGTTGTTGGTGGGTGTTTAATTAGTCCATCATTGGTAACACGAATTTCAGGATTGAAAAGTTATTCCGATGTTTTTATTGTTAGCTCATTCGCCCACAAATAAAGTGTTCGATATCGGTACAGAAATTTTCCAATTTCACATAACTAATGTTTATGAGTACGTATTAGATGCAAAAGTATGGCCTGTGCGGTCAATTTGATTGCATCACCACAGCCAAAACTTTCGATTAGTCGTGTCACGTTCTATGGAACGATGCGAGGCTGATCAACCCTAGTTTATCTGTACAGGAAATCTAATTCGCATTCAGCATGGGTTAGAAAACTCACTTGGTACAGTGCCATCTAACCACTAGCATGTTCTGTGTAAAATTCCCAACTGGTTCTTACTTTAGTTTTGTCCTTTGTAAACAGACTACTAGCACAATCCTCGTTTGCGGACAACCGTCTCCAAATTTTTCTCTGTCTCTCGTCCTACATATACACCTATACGTGTTTAGGTTCGGCGTGATAAAGTGGTAAAAGAAAAGGATTTGGTGGTCCAAGAGACATCGCATTCGGATATCATGCAACGACTTGTTCGTCGATATTTGTTCAAAATGGAACGAGAAAACGATGCGGACGGTAAGCTCTCATCTACCACTGATCACAGCCTGTTTAATTTTACATAGAAGAATTGGTTAATAATTAATTTTTCCTCCAAAGTTGGCTGCGCATTTTAGCATATTTGTTGGGTTATAAAATGAATCGCTAGGCAGTAAGCATCAATTCGTCTTTCGTTTTCCAGTTCTGCCTCATAGGGAACTTCAGTTTTTAATCGTGATTGTTGCCAAGCCATTGTTGAAACGTGTCTATCACTAAATCTTCCCACTGGGAGGGGCTGCTAATTGTTTTCCACATAATTAGCTTGACTTGGCCCGGACGAATTCAGTTCAATTCAGCTGCTGAATTAGAGCTACTCTAACTAGTTGCTTTTACAAATTGCGCAAAAGCTTCTTCAAGTTCTCAAGGAAGGATTGGGGAGGATATATCGTCAATGACTCCATCCCCGCGTTAGAACAGTCATGCGACTGAAACAGTAGAAGAAATAGTTCATGCAGTCCGCGTGAAATGATGAACTAGAAAAAGCCAACCAATGCACTAGGGCCAGGGTTTGTTCAAACGGGTGGACGAGTTACATAATGTTAAGGAATGGTGCTCACCATTTCCATGCTCTTGAACGACGCATTATGTTGTCAGCCAGGAGAGTTTATCTAATTGGACTAACGTTTTCCGTGTTCAGGGACTTGCTTCAGATCGGTGCCTGATAATTGCTTCGGTCTTCTTATTGTCCCCAATGAATTCAATGGGACTGACTAAATTACAGATAGAACGTAGCAATAATGATCGAAATCTCCACTCTGCCTAGGATGCAGAAGTTGAACATGAGAGCGCTCCATTCCTTCTATGTTTCATTTGGCCTGTGCGGTCTGTTTCGGGTAGGTTTGCTACCGACTTTTCCGCACAAGATACACGGCAAAAGTGCACCGGGATGGAAAATTTGTTACCCATTTTTGCATTTGTTTGAGTAAGTGGATGACCACTAACGGGAAAGTCTGCAGATGCAAGTTCATTACTGTTCAGCACTGAAGGCATAGCAACATAAGCAAAAGGACATTTCAGCATGTACGAACGATTGGTCACTATGGGATACATTTTGTCAGCACTGATTTCGTAATTACACAGCTGCAATCAAACACGTCTGCTTGGATCGTACTTGGTAAAACAGTGTAACTTCTGCGCTCGAAGCGAATCGTAGATAAATAGCCTAAATCCCATCTCGTCAACAGTATCTTCGTCGATTTGTTTGCACAAATGAGCGCAATTCTACCTGTTACATTTTATTCGTGAAGCATGTAGAATCTCGTCGGAATTGTTAATCGCACAAGGGGAATTTCTAGCTGTTCTCACTTGGAACAAGATAGACTATTATTGGAAGCTGATTATGCAATGCACTGTTCTTTGACCTCCACTTGAGTAAAGCAGAAATGCGCTATACAAATGCCCAGTTTCAGTTACACCTACATTAAGTGATCTGCGCTCTTACTCTGAAAATGCCGTATTTGCGTAGCAGCACTATTTTAGTCTCAAATAGTTCAACCGAGTTAGGTAATCGGAGGTTTTCGGATATTAGCTGGAAAAGTTTTGTCTCGATAGTTCAAATCTCAAGGTTACAATCATCGGTCCTCTCTGTCCATCAATAATATAGATCGATGGAACGGAATAGCACGGACTTCCTATTGTGTTTTTACAGCACATATGAGAATGTACAATAAAAATTTCCGAACAAGACCTGTACTCGACATGATCAAGTATTTTCAATCATTCAAATGAAGCACAAACAATAAAATGAAACAAGCTGAAATAAGATCCCATTTATAGGAAAATACAATTATCCGCATTAGAAGAACCAGTATTTTCCAACTATTGTCTCTCTGTCTAATCACCGGGGATATAGAATGTCCTCATTACCAATGGTGCTCTAGTGTACGCTCACTTCTGTTCATCAATCATTCATCCCTGCCGGAGTATTAGTTTGTTTTTGGTGCGTGAATTTTTAATACAATTATCAGAACTTCGTTTTGTTTTCCACGTGTACCGACATAAAAGTAATTTTGATAACACTCTCTATCACTTGTTCTCGATCGTTTTTTGGTAGTTTGCTTGAAATGCTTGACTATACCTGGGGGGGACGGATATTTTGTGAACACTGAATTAGCTTGTGTGTGTGTGCGTATGTCCGCGTACGCATGCGAGTGTGCGTGCGTGTTTGCATCGACACGTCTTGGTAACTGTGTTTTCCCGCCCAGTTGAGACATTAAGTGGTTTCTGGTTCACTTAATGGTAAGATTCGTCGGACGAGGTCATCGAGGAGCTAGGAAAAAGCATTCTCAAACACAACAGAATCAGGGTGGGCTGCAGGAAGGAAAATGAATCAGTCATCTAGCCGAGAAAACAACCAGTCAACTCAGCTAGAAAAAGTAAACTCGGAACAAAAGCTAAAATACATGCATAACTGAATGGAAATTAATTCGAAAAGTTACTCAAATTGATTAAATTGGACTACTTGACAGCATTATTCGGCCCCAACGTTTGCTGCTTCCGATAAGCAACATAATGGCATCAGGTTCTTCGTATTGATAACAAATAGAAAATTGCAGGATTATAAGATTGGTGCAAAAAGCCCCGCCTGTTAATGGAAAGAGAAAATTTATCCCTAAGGTTTGCAGTTCCAAAAGGCCTGTACTAAAAGACATTGGTTTGCGAACAGATGCACCTAATTCTACCTGATTCACATTCTGTAGACTTGGACTCTGTTGTTTAGATCACGTACCTGATAAAGAGAACGAAACTTTCCAGCGCACATCCTGGTCTCAAGGTTCAATTTGAACGGGACAATATTCCGTGAATTTTGCCTTCCTAAAATGTGTGAAAGTTGTCTGCCAGAGTGATGGGTTGAATACCCATTAGGTGGTCTGTCGGGAACGGGGCTGTTTTAGAAGTACAACCATCCTAATGCATTGCCTGTGGGGTTTGGACGAAAATTTCTGCACCCACGGAATAATCTTTTTTTGCCTTGGTGCAAAATAAATTGTTTCATGCTAATTTGGGCATAGAAAAGATTTCTGGGCCATTTGATTAGGAGAACTAGCGTGGTGATTCCATTTCCGGACTGAAGCTCACGGCTTTTCCATGCAGTAACATTGCTGGCCCTTGCAATGGAAAAAGTGGCTCTGGTGGGAGGGCGTTCACTTCAAACTATGTGCTTAGCGTCACAGACTTAGCCTCCCAAATGGCTGTTAGTTCCTTACGCTGGTCGGGTAATTAATTTTATGCGGATAAAAACGAAACCTACAAAGTAGTTCTCCTCATTCATGCTGGATAGTCATCACTGTGTCAAGCAATACCGTTCTTTTACGGTTTGTTACCCCGGCTGGCAGAATGAAAACATTAAATGCCCCTCAACTGATCAAAATAAGGGCAACTAAAATCATCTCACCGTGAAATGATTATCTTTAGCATTGATACAATGCAAAAAACTAGATTCTAGTGATCCATGAGCAAAAACCTGACTGCTCTTTTTGACTAAACTTTGGCATGAATAAACAAAAGCACCGCATTTTCCGTTGAGCTTTAGTAAACAGAGAGGGTGTTTTGGCAACTCCATTGTAACCGGGTTGGTGATGTTGTTGTCGCTGTTGTTTTCGGTGTTATTGCTCCCGTTAACGTTGTTTTCGTTCCTAGCCACGGTATCTGTTAATTTGTCTAACCAGCCAAAAGGACGAAAAACTGCCCCGAGTGACCAAACACAATAGATCAGGTAAATGTGGGCACCGAACACTGGCAACCAATGACGCGAATCTGTGGCAATCTGTGTGACGGTGCGTTGAAAATGGAATAGGCGAATAGTTGGTAGGGTAATACTTATTCTATAGAAGAACGACCTAATTGCCCAATTCTTTTGACGAGACAGAAAAGATTCCCGTATTGTGTGGTCTTCTCATTACCAACTACTTTTAAAGTGATACTAACCGAGTTTTGCGGACTTAAAATATTTCTATGCCGAAATATATTGAAGTCAGGCAATAACAGATGGCTTGTAGGACCCTAATGTGAAAATTGTGCCGAACCAAGTAATACAGAAGGCTGCTTAAAATGAGACCACCAGAAAAATCAGTTAAGGGACAGAGTCTTTTTTCTTAATAGATTTTCTTAGGGCAAAATATTGCCAGAACATTTTTCATTCTCGAGAATATCGATAATATGAGTTGTAAGCCTCTCTGCATCTAGGCTAGTGTACTGAACACTGGTTTAAAAGTATGACGTATAGATAACAGTGCACGTTTATGCAGTCGTGTTTGGATTCGGTCAAAATCTTGGTGGCATTTCTATTAACTTCACGGTGAGAGTGAGCCGGTTAGTAAATGTGAGTGAGTAAGTGAGTGAGCGAGCGAGTAAATGAGTGATCTGGTTTCGTCATCGAGGCACCGAGTGTAGTTACGTTATACACTGGGTATAATTCCAAAATTATTAGATCAGTGCACGGCTTCACAGTTATTGACTATCTTTACCAACCCTTGAGCAGCAAACAAATAAGTAGCTAATTAATATTTCACATCACCCGGTGAATTGTACTAAGGGATCCTATCCACTCGTGGGTCGTCATTGTGTACCAAATAGACAGAACTAGTAGTTGAATTCTTCTCGCCTCCTGCTCCTATGAAGTTTTCTACGCATGCCTTCCACGAATTTTTTCATTTTACTCTGTGCGAGGATATGATTTTACATGTTCGATTGTGTGCATATTCGAAGATAACGATAAGAATAGTGACAACTCTGAAATGCAGCAAGCTTAATCAAACAAATCATATGACTATCGCATCGAAAGTCTGTAACCGTCATTCGTTTTGTTGTACAGATCTTCACAGTTGTAAGTAGACAACTTTTAACTGAGAGCAGGCAAGTGGAACAAGTGCTCTATTCAATTGGTATTTCAATAGTGGGAGTAAAAATTGGGTATTTTAGCAACAAATTAGTTTTCACAGCGAAAGTACTGCTTGATTGGGACCGATGGTTTGTTTCCCAAGCTTGACTGAACACAAGCAATACCCACTTAGATGAGATTGCTTCAATCGATAACAGTATTTTAGTTAAGTGTGATTTGGGGAAATTCATAACTTCAAGGCCAATTTTCCCAGCACTTTGGACAGCAATGATGGTGTATTAATTGTCACCAATTACTAGTGACCGGCCTTTGGTAATTCTATAAATAGATTTTAATTCTTTATTCACTTATGAGAAACGGGAATTGGGTTAAAAAATAGGATGTAGATCTGTACTATCCCGAAATAATTTTCATTGGTCTCTTAGGGGTATAGCCCACTAGTTCTTAGAAAGCGACTATTATATTGTATACACTTTTGCGCGTAAAATGTTCGCATTTCAGTCAAAAAACTTAGGGGGAAAATAGGGACAGTGACCCCCTCACCTTGCAGGAATGAAAAAATCTCACAAAAGAGTGATCAGAGGAAATTCTGTTAGGCTAATCAGGAATCCGGTTACGGTTTGTCACAATGCATGCTAAGTATGGGATAATGGAGTTCCTATAGATAATGACTCTAGAAGGTATGGAACGAAAATTGGATCGCATTGAAATATGAGAGCGACACTTTGAAAAATCGTTATGCAGAGAATGCGTGGAATCTGTCATTATTTTGTGAGCAAATTTCTCACATGCTGATAAGTGCTGATCACGTAGATTGAATGACAACTCAGTTATTGGTATGTAAGACACACGGCTAATAATTAATGGCCCAGGCGACGAATTTTAAAGTTCTTTTTAAGTGAGCCTGAAAGAATAAAAGGAACACATGAGAGAAGGATTGGAAAAATTTATTGGTATACAAATCGGGAGATGATGCATCGTTTGAGTTTGTAGTGTTGAAACTTCCTGATTTGAAGTGACAATCGTTGGCGATTATTTACACAGGTGGGTAGGCTGGCCGAGAGAGAGAGCAGACATTCGAAGCATTTAGACGTGTTAGGATCTAAACCAGCTCGTGCATATAAATCGCAGATAAAAGATAGGGTGGAAATACTTTGAAAATCATTGTTGTTCGAAACGGCTTCAAAGAGGGCAACATCATCAGCATACTTAAACAGATGACAGCATGAGCTAGTTGATTAGTCGCTGGTGTAAGTAGAGAAGAGGCCCGGTGAAAGAACAGCACCCTGTAGCACGCTTGAGTTGTTAGTCAACGGTTTCGAAGTTTTGCCGTCCATTCGTGTGCACAGGTTCCGGTTTGTGAAGTAATCAGACAGCCATGCTAATACAGACCTGGGACAACCAAGTGTTTGCAGTTTATGAAGTAGAAGGGACAGTGAGACCGAATAGTCTGAAAAGTCGCAACGCTCAGATTTCACTGATACACTTAAGTACGGACTTACAAATGTGGTGAGTATTGAAGGCGACAGCGTCCCAAGTGGACCTGTTAGATTTATGGACAAACTGAAAAAGATCGTCAGGAGGATACGTGGAAGAACCCAGGAGCTTGAGTATTGCTCGCTCTGTCAGCTTAAAATCAGATGTTAAGGCGATGGGGCCAAAATTTTTTGCTAAAACAGTAGAATTGCTAGATTTTGCGGCCAAAGTACCATTCCCAAAAGAGCTAAGGGCAGACTGTCAGGGCCAATGGTGCAGAGAAATTCAAATTCCTGTTCCCTAGAAAAACTTGTAACTGTCAGATAATCAGTCTGTCCAAATATGACTGGAGTATAAGTGGAAGGATGGATGAAATTATGATTGATGCTGCCAATATCTGCAGAGTATTTCATACATTTTTTTTACTTTCCGCACAACAGTCGAATGCCATGCTCTCGGAATCGGTTGTTGTTGCCACTCAGGAGTTGGTTGGCGAACGTAGTGTCGAGACCTTTGATTTCATCTTTTATTAGGGTGGAAGTATACAGCAAGCTTTCGCGTTTTCTTGGAGATTCTGTTATCTGCGGGTAGATGCGGCCATTTGAGATGAACAGTGATTCCTAGGGGCAGCAGTTATCAAAAACTGCTTCGATTGGCTTTGTGAAAAGTGTGACATTGTCATTAAGCAGGGGTTCAAAATAGAAAGATGCAAATGTGAAGGGGGTTTCTGAAGGAGAACAAGGTTGTTGTGTAGAAATTTGCGGAAGCAAACTTAGATTTGATTTGTTTCCGTGAAGGAATGGAAAGCTGAGCTAGAGTATATCTTGGGTCTTAAGAGAAGCAGACAACGATCACTACATGACATGGAAGCACGCAATTTCAGAAAAAACAAATCAGGGTGGTTGGTAATAACTGTATTTAAAATGGAGCCGCCTCTGTTGGGAGAAACATAGAGGTCAGTCAAATCAAATACACCCATTGGTAGGGTAGATGCGTGATTGAAATCACTGGCGATAATATGCAGAATGTCCTTAAAAGAGAAATAAAAATACCAGGAAAGAGTGGATAAAAGATGTGATACTGTGTTGCGAGCTGAAAAGGGCAATATATAGATTCGTTATGATTTTACTGGTATGGCGAGGAAACCTAAAATGACACTGTGTCACGTACACTTATTGACTACATATAAATAACTTCGGACTTGATAGACCAGAGGGAGTTTATGTATGTTACCACAGCTCCAGTCTTCTTGTCCGAAACTCTATCCTGCCGGTACAGTCTGGAGCTGTCTGCCGACACGAGTGAATCGGGAATGTTCGGGTTTAACCAAGATTCTCGTATGTAGATGACACACGTGTGAACACGGATTGGTGATTGAAGTGCGAGGGACATATCCGAAATTTTTGGGGACGGAGAACGGTACCCAACAGTGCCGGAATTGACATCTTGGCCGGAATAGGGCATTTAAGAGCTGTCTGTCAGTCACACGAGTGCATCTTCTAGATGGATTAGAAGATCTTTGAGGTACAATAATGCATGAGCCCAGTCCTTGTTGAGAAACTACGGTTTTTAAACAACAGTAATTTCGACCGGTTGTGGCGGCAAACGGAAACCATAATGGAACCAAAACTTCGACGAGAAAACAAAAAATAATGACGACACAGAATTGTGGCGCAGCCAGTGAAAGGGTGCGCCTGCTACTAGTAAGGCCGCATAAAGTGCTATGATTAGCAAGTTGATCGATAACCGTCTCAATCCACGGTGCTAAAGATAATTGAAGCAGTACAATATGTGGCGTATCACTGAAATGATGACACAATTTCACCATCCAAAGCAACACCATCGAAGACTACTGAGCGTACGGTGCGGTTATTTCTACCTCGTTAGGAACCATGTTCGGTGCATACCCACCTTGATAAACCAACAACGGACGGGTGCCGTATCACATGCTGAAATTCGCTAGGTTTTTGAGTGCTCGTCAGATGGCCATAATGGATATGACTTTTGTCTCTGAATCAATTTTTCTAGGTTCGAGTCCTACGATTTTAAGTGAGGAGTCGGATGTAGATGTAGCACAAAGAATCATTTTGTCTGCAACATTCTGGTTTCACCAGTACTTCGGAATGCTCCTAGATGCAGTTTTGATATAAATAAAACATCGTGATGAAATCACCGGGTTATTTTAATGAATGTTACTTTCAAAAAATGCACTGCTTTATTTAAGAAAAACTACCCGCGGTTTGTAGCACAGAAGAGGTTTCCAGAATGAACTTGCAGCCCGAGACTTGGTAGACCCGCAGTTCATTGCATAAACAAGTCAAAAGTGCAGCTGTTTACGGAACATTCGCAGCCAATTTGATAAATCTCCGTATAGTTTTTACTTCACTTGGAGAGGAATGACAGGTGGTAGAACGGCCAACAAGTTCCACTAGTGAAGGTGCATAAGAAGGTTTGGCTGAAATAGCACATAACTTAAGATTGTATCCATCAGACCAAAAACAGCTTCTCGGAGCTACTTCAACTACATCAGTGTTTGCAACGGTGCACTACAACTTCAGATGACATCCCATTTAGAAACTTCATGCTACTTCCTCTGGTCACTCCGGTCGTAGTTCAGACACACCAGTCTTACTTTTGAGGTTCCTAAAGGGCATCCATCATGAAGATTTTGACGCGGCATTCCTTTTATCATCCAGCGTCCCAGGTCTATGCATGTAGGTAAACGCGTAAATTTAAAAGTTTCCTGGCACTTTCTTATTTCCTCCAGAGAATTTTGAACATCTCAACCACAACAACGTACGGTAATGCGCGCGCAGAATAAAATGGTCACCTAAAAGAAAGAATCACTACAGTAGCACAAAACGGCCTGGCATCAGCATACATTTCGAAGTGGCACAATAATTCTAAGAGCTATTGGTCAAAGACATACCGCTATATGCATTCATTTGCTTCTCTCAACCTTCAATCAATTTAATAACAAAGCGTCGACACATTTAGACGAAGTGTGCTTGTCGAGAATAAACCACACGTTATCGTTTAGTGTCCCAGACTGAAGTTATCGCTGCACAATTTCATAGATATATCCTTAAATGTCTTCTGCCGCCTATCAGCGCGGTCGAACATTGAGGTATGTTCCGACAATAAATTCTTTGGTGCAACTAAGTTAGCTGACTTCGCAACAAATCGTTGAAAATGCGACTCATATTAAGAAAACTATGCAATTTCCTTTAAGGCGCTAAGCACATGTCATGATGGTCACGAACACTATAACAATGTAGTCAGGATTGTTCGCATAACGAAACGACAGATTTAGATCCACTTGGGGTAGCCTGCTTCCGGGTCTCGAATGCGTTCACCTGGATACCCCTTCCGATAGCCCTATTGTCAGCCAACGACAAACCGAAAGGTAATACTTGATCACTTCAGCCAGTTAGTACTAGCCTCTGAAATGTCTCCGGCGCACTTACGAATCCCAATGGCCCTGCTTGCCATTGCATAACTCGTACGTTAGTGCAGATAACGTCTTACTGCAGCACTTCACTTGAAAATCGAAGAGAACAGATCGAACCAAGTGAACTAAGGAAACGGAGCAAAAGAACTGAACGAGCCGTCGCCTAGGAGTAAGTGAAAAAAGGTATTTTCTGCTCATCCGGTTAAGCTACGACCACCCATGTACAGTTATAAGCCGTCATTTCCTCTTTTTTTTCTAACCGAAACCAACGTTGTAGCTCACGGTAGGTTCGAGAGTTGGTTAACAACAATCTCCAGGTCGCCTTGCTCAGCAGTTCAATGGCATTTCACATTTGACTTAGAGAGCTCGAAACTGTTTCGCGGTTTTTGAAATTTTAAGAAAAATAGGTTTAAAAAGTCTGTTGATGGCGAAAAAATTTCAAGTTTCATGTCACACACGCAACAGAACTAACTACTCGAAAACCAAAATTTATAATCTTGCAGTTGATCAATGTTTGCCACAATGACAGTATCATCAGTTAATTTGAGGTGACTCAGAAACTCTTTATGGTCCTATAGTTTTATCGACAGAGAAAATTGGTAAAATATTATGCAAGCGTAAAATAAGCAATGAAAAACGAGGTACCCGAATGTCTAGGTGTGTGCCATCAGTTTTTACCTATTATGATTCTTCTTCCAAGTTTACGTAGAGTACAGAATACATGATATGCTTCCTCTTCCTTATTTCAAACGATCCACATTTCAACAGCTTAGCTTTGTTATTCTCGGGAAGCTGATGATTAATGATTGCATTCTGCTACCGTTTGAAATGAAAAAGATGCATGTTGCATAATGAAATTTCTGGGGATATCTTCACGCAGGTAAAGTGTGCAATGCCAGACAAAACTGGGGAGAGGAATATGCGATGATTAATGGAAAGATACGCAGTACTCGTCGGTGGATGTGTCAAAATAAAACTTCCAGCGGAATTAAGTTAAAACTCTAGTATTAACAAAAACAAATATTGACCTTGGGGTATCAGTGTACAACTCATCACATGGAAGGGATTATACAGTTGTTTTACCTTCGTTCGGAACCACTAACAGTCCATATCCGCCGCAACCGGATCGCCAGTCTAACCCTGGACGACGAACGATTGTCAGTCGAAAAACTTGAGCTTTGGGCTAAACTAAAGGTCTGTTCACGGATTATTGCGATTCACCATTGGTTTGCACGGCAATGCTGAATAAAATCCCTCATGGTACCGACTTAAAGTCGAAAGTTAAATAAAATCATTGGCCTGTATTTCACACTTTGCCAACAACATACGTAACACTAACCGGACAGTTTGTACTGAACAGTGTATGAGCAATTCGCCTATGACAACAGTGCTAAAATTAGTCGGTAACACTTAATCTTGACACGGATACCAACCATTGCTAAATGTCCCTAGTTGTCTGGTACATGAACTGCACTTGTTAGTTAAAGTGAAAGTTCAATTTGACCACTTTTGATCGATGGATGAACAAAGAATCTTTCGATTATTATTGTGAATTAAACATTCACACTTTAAAGAATACGAGTAGAGAGGAGGACGTCGTGATGCGGAACTGTTTTCGTTTGCTTCTGATCCCGTGGAGAAACAAGAAACTGAGAAGTTTAATAGGCCTTGGAAATTTGGAGCAACGTGAAAGGAATTACGGGAAATTTAACTGCTTTGAATGAAGCGTAAGAGCGAAACGTTCGGCTATCTGCTAAAAAAACTACCGTTCACCACTAAAAGTGACATTCTTCTTGCGCATTACATCATTGTGCATCAGGTTGTCCGTACTTCCTGGTTCCGATCCGCCTCTATCGAAACTGCGAACACATATTTGTGGTCTGTGAAATGGCTAGTTAAGGGGGCAAAACAGCAATCACAATTAGAGAAAAAAAACCCTGTGTGGTTCCACTCGGCATGGATTCTAATTTTTTATTCTCAAATCTATATGTTTTTGTCCGAGAACCACCGGAATCGACGATCATACACTGAAATCGTGCAACGGGAAAACCGTTCATACGAAATCAATGTTGAAACAAATCAACAGTTTACTGTCAAAATTAAAAAAGACTTTTTCTGAATTGCTCTTGTGATTTCACGTTTGTATGGGAAATCTGACGTGGTACATCTGTTTGCAACTAGCTGTTCATTTGGAAAATTCATTCTGTTCATTGATCTAGCATAATTCAATACAACAAAGAGTAAAATCTTTGACAAATCACTCCACACTGATCTAATTTCCGGGAATTCCTATACTGCACTTGGACTCAGCATCACTCCGGGTGTAAATAAATTGAACAAGCATTTGAAGAAGAACGAGGAAGGTGAAACTATCTTCCATAATTATTTAGAATTTAAATTAACCGTTCACTCAACAATGAAAATCACTTCTTAGGTTCCAACCTAACTCAGCTACCTCGTCATTTTGCTCTTTGGTTGACGAGTGCTATTGACAATTCCTTTACAGCGCAGAAATGCGCAGCAAAAATGCTTTGGAAAGACTTGCGGATAAAGACCAAGGATTCTAACAATTGGCGCTGAAATTACGTAGTTCATCTAATAATTTGAGGTTTTTGGTTGGCATTTATCATTGAAAACATGTAATCGGACTGTCGACCAGATGATTTTCGCGAGTGTTTTAGGCAGCCACAGCCATACAAACATGAATTAGTCGTCTTTTATCAGTGCCCACGGGAATTCCAACAACCTAATGAGATGCCTTGTGTTGCCTAAAGATATTTTAGTGCATTTCTTTGCTCAGATGAAGGGGGACAGCGTAGGATATGGTATTCAAGCTTAGTTAGAATGAAGGGAATATGACCGGTAAAAGCTTTGCGATTGTAAGCGCCCACAGAAGAGAGTGTGATATCTTTGCAAATATCTGTGAAAAAATTTGATCCATTGTCTGGAGAAATTGGTCTATCGTGGGAAGAGTTGTATAGTTTTACGATGGTGCGTGGTAAAATCACCAAAGTTAGCGTAAGCACTTTTAGTACAAACATTCCATTCGCCGTCGCTAGAGAAATTTCTGTCGCAGTAACTGGCCAGACTAAGAGCAGAGTTGCTGAACCACAAGTAAACGTATTAACCTCTCAGCAAATATCCATATATTGATAAATTAAAAGAAACTGACTACTTTTTCATTCTGACCAAATAAATAACGAGTAAACGGATGTGGAAAAAGCCAGTTACGGAAAATTTTTGAAGTGGATTATACGTATCGGACAGATGGGAGACGTGATTTACTGACGGGCGGCAATAAACTAGTTTTTCCAGTCATTATTTGGTTAGATGACAAAAGCTGAATTTTTCGTTCCACCAATAAAATATTCGGGCAGGTTTAAAGTCACACGAATAAGTTTTCGCCTTTTGCATCTCGTCCACGGCATAATTTAGCGCGCCCCCTTCGAACTAGACACGATCTCACCGGGACAAGACGTAGTGTGTGTGTGTGTAGGCCTGTCTAAGTATATAGATGGATGGATGGATGGATGGATGGATGGATGGATGAACGCAGAAGTTAGTAAGGAATGAATAAACAAAGAGAAATCATTTTATCTTAGATTTAAAGTTAAACTTTTTTAAGTGAATGCAAATTTTCCTCATTTCTTAATGGTAAAATTACGAATCGGTTCAATTATCTGTTTAACGAACAAGGGAAAATAAACTCGGAATGAATAAAACAATGGCTTTTGAGATTTTTAAGTTGACTGACCCGACACTTCATGATAGATAATGAGACCTAACTCTCATGCTCACAAAGACAGGGGACAACAAATCAGACACTCTGGGTCCATTCTCTTCAAAATGACCACGCATCAAGGACTGTCGAAAAGAATGAATATGACAGGCTTAGATTTCCTGTCAGAAACTCAATTGTTCGTGGTCTGAACAACCCATGCTCCAAAAAGCTGGCGTAACTGTCAACGGCGCATGATAAATTGTAGGCCACACACACATACAAACTCACTCAATAGTGCCCAGACAGACACAGGTTCAGAACTCTCAGGTACTCGATAGTGGTCACTTTCGAAAGCGGACAACTAGTGCTGACCGTGCACCCCAAGTAGGATCAATACGATCAAGTCAGCTTGCAAAAGTTGAAAGAAAATCGAGAAACTGGCATGGAACAGGAGAAAAAATATCGGAGCCATACTGTCGCGGCCCAGTTCAGTGGGCCACCGATTTGAATTTCATGACAGGTTTATGATTTTAACCGGAAATGAAGACTGGTTCATAGTTAAAGAGATTCAATTGGATGGTTTCTAGCAGTACTGCATGGACCAGAAATCGGGATAAATTTTCTTGCTGAATGATACGCTATTGGATTGGTTCGACAATAGGCGCTTTCCGTCTCTTATCAGTTGTGACTTAAGTCAACTGCAGTTTCAGGTAACCGAATGTTAAATTGATTCATTACCGAATAAATGTGAAAGTACGAAGGACAACATGTTGTAAACGAAACGGATTCTAATTCAGTGAAGAATACACGGCTGATTTCTACATAATTCTGATGTCACAAGTGACGTGCAAAGAAAGTGTGAAAACAATGTCAACTCTTAACACTCACGAATGGAGGCCACCAGTGCATGTCTTTTGTTGTTGGTAGTCCTGGGCAGTGCGTACTTGCTACGCTACAGCCAAACATGAAACTCCATAAAAGTGAATGAGGGCCTAAAACACATTTTCTACTCTCATGCTTACCGTCTGGGAAGCATAAGACAGACGAACTCCAAGGTTAAAATGGTACATCGTTATTCCGCTGGGTGACTTCTCCACTTTCACATGGTTTAACGCACAGCCATTTGTGACTATTTGCCCTCCAAAATCGAATTAATGGAACAGTGTTACACCAAGTTTTATCGCCTGCGAAACGCGTCGGTTTTATTATCGAATAGAAAGTATCGAAAGATCGTCGCCTCATGTTTTATCCTCTGATGAAACAACCAAAACAGTTCACAACGTCCTGCATTATTCTGCCTAAAAATCGATGGAACTATACAGCTTAATTTCGTTCAGTTGATGAAAACTGAAATAAAGTGGATAAAATAAGGTCCATGCGTTTGTTTACTGAGGTCGACCTCGTGAAGTTCTAAATGGCACATTTCGCGGACAAAATAGTTCGACTACAGTTGGCGAATGTTTAGTTTGAATTCATTGAAAATCTTCGGCAAGACATTGTGGATGAAAACGAATCGGAACGTGCCATTGATCAATAACTCACTCACTTGGCTTACTAGCATGCAGGTATATTTCCAATCAGTAGTATGCAGGCGATCGAAGAAGAAATTCCGCTAGCATATGACTAGTTTCGCGGAAATTGTCATTCACCAGGCACTTCCAGTTTGAAAAAAGCACCGACTACAAGTGTCATCCCCAAATGGACTCCTGATTGTTCACATGCCTGTCGTCTAAAAGAGATTCTGACACGTTTATGCATATACACAGGTATTTCTGTATATGTAAATGAAGGCAAATAACCAACAATGTAGAAGTATGCAAAAGAATCCGGAATGACTTGTAGATTGATGAATACAAAGTAATCGAATAGGGCATCAGTCAAGTAAAGTGCATTATGCTTGGGTTGGATGCACATGTATGTTCATTTTCGGTTTCTGGACAACATTTACGGTGCTCGATCACCCCATTTTTGAATCCGTCTTAACAAGAGAGCATAGCTGAAAGAGGAAATTCGCGCATTATTTCTGAGAGCAAAGGAACGGTTTGCGCAAGTTCGTAATCACCGCTTGTACTAGCACTGGATGTTCAATACGAGCAGCCCTAATTGAATCAACTGTACTCAGCGACCACCTCGAAGGATATGTTATCTACCTGATGGTCTGTAAATTTCAGTAGTAAGAGTGAAGATTACTTGTGTTAATTCAAACAGACCCATTCGTATATATATGTTGATGCATCTTATTAATCGTTTTTCGCGAATAGCTCGCCGAAATGTGAGCAAATAAAAAATACAGTATCAAGGACGAACGAGAGACAAGCAATTTATATTTCGTTCAAAGGGGGATGAACCAAACAACAACCTAATCTGGTTTCATGGTACTGGCTGCAGAATCCTATGGTCGATCGACAGTCTTCCTTCTGAAGTGGAATTTATCAAACAGGCCACTGTGACAAGGAAACACGTAAAAGCTTATTCAAAATGATTAAAACTGGAAAATGCATGGTACTTTAGTATTGGTTGGTAGAAGAAATAAATATATCTAGATCTTCCCTCCTTCCGTAAATGAACAAACCAACTAACCCAAAACGGGAACACTGCACTGGCCGTGATCCTGTTGAAGAAATTACCTTTCAAGTTTGGAACAAAGTACAATATTAGCAGTTGATAGCCTGTTAGAAATAAACGCTTTTCCACAGTCGATGCCACGTTGAAGAGTTGGAGGAGTTCTTTTTGAGCCCGCAAGTGGCACTTTTGAGTGAACTGATCGACAACTTATGGACATTTGGATAAAATACGTATTTGAACCGGACTACCAAGACTCAGAAATTGACTAAAAACGTACCGAATAGTATGTCTTGTTTTACTATTACACCTCGCAGACTACAGGTTCCGCTTTTTAGTGTTTTTGTTTATTGTTCAGTGAACTTTTTATGTTGATCATCGACTAGACGGGATTACAAGCACAATCCAGTACCCGTCCTTTTTTCCATTCACACTGACCGAAAAAGACTGGCTTACTTATTCCGTTTCATTCACGACTGGATGAGTATTTGTCATATGAATTCGGTCGACCAACTCAACGTCAGCTGGCATTTCATTTCAATCAAGGTATACGGCCAAAGAATAAGTTATGTATTTAGCATTTGTCTGACCGCTGTCTTTTGTATTTCTGGGGCCACTCAAAGTCATCAAAATTCACAAATCGAGTGTGTTGAACATGTAAGTCACTACGACCACGAGACAGCAGAATAGCCCAAAAGACAAATTTTTCGTATGCCCCCATTGTCGTTACTCTCCCTGTTTTACTTGCCACTGCAGAGTTCACGTCCGATGCACTAATTCACTCTTCCACTTTGTCTGGTACAGGGGATTTTCCCCACACTTTACCCTGGTGAAGGCTTTTTCGGACAGATCCACGTAGGACTATTTTCATTCCACTGACTATAATGCGCCTTTATCATGCAATAGATATGACCATTACGGAACATGTACTTGTGTCACCATGCTGAGCACGGAACCTGCAGTAATTGCCAGTGCGTTTTGACATGGGTAGATTCGACAGTTTACGATAAGTAAAGGTAATTTCTAAAATTCGATTACTGTTCGACAGTGTTCTTCCTAGTGGCTTGTCCCCTGGTCATGATCTTCATAGCATTCGTGTATAGCACTTCACACAATCGTTAGTGTTCGTTGTTGCTGAATTTTCGATTGCATTTTTATCATTGAAACTCTCTGAAATTTACCACTAGGCAAACTTTTGCATACAACAGGCTTCGTAAGCCGTGGCTTTCCGATTGAAGTTTGCGCAAAATCACGATAAGAGAATTCCACCGTGCAAATTCGGGAAAAACCTTTTAGATTTGTTCAGTTTACTCACTCAGATTTGCACAATTTCTGTCCACGATGAATTTTTTGCGGTTGAACTTCCCCTAAATTTTTCTTCAAACAAAAGGCTTCAGTGGGTAGCCTCCTTGTTGATGGAGCTCTTGACAATGCACAATTTGTTAAGTGAAGGCATTTGGTGCCTAAAATGCCCAAGTTAGTGTTTAACAGTGTGCCTCTAAAGGCCACCAAATGATCACTGACTCGCTTGTCAATCCGACAATGTAAAAAGGACAAACAAACTTTAGCTTCACGCACTTTTACAATCAGATCTGTCAAACCGCTGTTAAACCGTGAACGACTGAAAAGAAGATGGATTTTCCTAGGTGGCTATGCACGCTCTTCAATTAGATAATCTCCATTTATCGACTACTGTCTGGGATACATGCAATTCGTACCAGGTAGAAATGACCGAGGAAAACTCCTTCCACGAAGTCAAGGGTAATGTTTATTAAGATGCTCAAACTGACGAGTCAATATAGTCGGATAAGCTTCCGTTTTGTTCCTGCTCGGCACAAATAGATTCGAGTCCGTGCGTACAGGAATCGAATAAACGGGCTTGCGTTTGTCAATCAACCAACAACTATTTATTGCTGTTATTAACCTTTACGGTGAGTTTAGAACCGGGCTCAAATGTGTGCATTCGAACGGAGATAGGCAGTGGAATGTGCTTCTCAAATGTGTTGACACGAGACCTTGCATGCACTTTAGAAAGGATCAGACGTAATTTCGCCATCCTTTGGTATAACGTGATACAGGGACATTTGCATCCGGAAATTAGAAAAAACACCGTAAATTTGTGTGCTTAAAAATTCATATGAAACAATGTGAATCTTTTCACTTTTTGTCTTCTTTTCACTGTCACAGCCGAAAAATGTAAGGAAACACTTTGTCTACGAGGAGAAGACAATCTTATGCCCATGTACAGCGATGCACAGCAGGCAGTGCAATTTGTCGGTAAGCCGACTTATTCCGCCCCTTGGTTTGTCTGTCTCTCTGCCTGTCTGTCTGTCCGTCTGTTTACCTGTCTTTCCACCCGTCAGTTTTCTTTCAAATTGTGCTTATCCTATCGTCCTTGTAGCATTGTGGTTGCTGAGCGTGTTCTCTAACATCATACATGACAAATACTCCGGTGGAAGTATACTTCGTAGGGTTAGTATGAACTGACCGATTCTTGTCTAAACAATGGCAAATGCTCCTTTACACTCATGTCAATCAAGAACATGTCAAAAGGGCGGTTAATGAAGCGCCTCGAGAAAAACAAGGCTGGATGAGAAATCCGTTGCTTATTATGAAAAATGACTGTTGAACGACAAGACTTACCCGTTCTTTACCCTTCTTACTTCTCCCTGCCAATTCTTTTTCTGGAGATGTATGAACTTAAACCTCTTTTTCATTTCCCGTCACTGTAATCCCTTCCCAACCACAAAGTTCGCACCGATTAAATCTTCAGAATTTTGATTCCCTGTTGATTTTCATTGACCCCAAATGTTCAAGGACGAATTTAAACGTAGGGTTTTAGAAGCTTAATCTTTAAAACCTCATTTCCCGCTTGCGCATGGGCAAAAGGTTCAGGAAGTCGATTAACCATACACCTGTCCGATTGGATCATTTGGTGTACGTCAGTCTTGGATGCGTAAGAAATTCAGGGCACAGTTCTTATCGCGATAGTTTCGAGAGTTGCTGTCCAACTGTAACCATTCGCATATTGTTCATTCGCTAGTTTGCATCTCAAGATCTGAAGTGTCGATAAATCTCACCCATAGTTACACTATTCGTAAACCATGAGGCATTCTATGATTTATTCAATGCTAAAGCTAAGTGGTGCTTCGTGGCCGGTGTTTGAAAATCAGGGAAGATAAAATCAGCAGTTTAAGAATTCGGATGACCGCCAAAATACGATTCACTCTCACGTGCTAGGTCACTGGTGTACCGGTCTCTTTTAGTTCTGCTACTATCATTACTACTACTACTACTACTACTACTACTACTACTATCAATATAATTAGCAATACTACTGCTGTTGTTATTGATGTTGTTAAGATTGCCAGCATGATTGTCGTCGTCGGCTCTTTGTTTCCACGTGTTCTTTTTTATGTATTTGTAAGTATATGCACACGAAGTTCATTATGTTACCAACCCCGAAACACATTCCCAAGTTTTATTTGTGAACCCCTTTCCCGGTGGTGAAGCAGTAACATTCTACAGAACGTAACGTGCATTGGGGTCTGTCAGACTTCTGAAGCATTTTTTCCAATCATTTTGATTTTTCCTGTGATAGTACAATAGCCGCCGATTCCAAACATGTCTGATGTACACATGCACGTGTATGTGCTTGTATGTGTGCGTGAGGTTGCGTGGACGCGGACGTGTGTGTACGTGTGAAACTCAAACGCGATCCAATGATTTACGATAATTTGCACCGATTTGATTATCTACAAGTCGATGGTGCACGGAAAATCTTTCTCTGAATTTAAGTGAACCAAAATCAGCAGAAATGGAGATATTTGGAAGTTTCTTTAGCACCCCAACCAAAGATTGATTTGTAGGCAAATGCATGTAAACATGGTTCCACGGTTTTTTGCATGATGAAAACACCAGTGGAATATGCCATATATCGTTAACTTGGAGATTCATATAACTACGATGACGTATGTTAGCATCTATGTGTAACATTAATTAGGTTGGGATACTTAAACTCGAAGTTAACTTAGTGTTACTGGCATTCTGAATGGGGTAGCTAGGTAGACGCGATGAATGATGTGAGTAGTCTTCTTACTCTGCCTTCAGCTGCTGGCTTTATTGTTATCATTATCGGTATTGTCGGAACATGAATGCAACCGAACAAATTTGCTAGCGCTGAAAAATTGTTCACGAACTAAATCGGTTAACCAAAACTTTACGGACAGCGAAAAAGCAAGCATTCGTTGACACTTTATATTGTCTACCTAAATAGAAATACCAGCATCTGTTAATGAAAAATATCTACTCAGTGAAAGGTAAAGATCATAGAACTGTTTTTACTGAATAGCAAACATTTTCACTAAAAGGTCTGCTATTCGAAGGAAAATATTGGTTCTTGGGGACAATACTTTTAAAATTCTTATCATACCTTACATCACACATATTATATTGGTAAAAAAGGATTTACACTTAGAGAAACTGAAAATTTGGGAACCTGTTGACAAATTTAACCGACACAGTTAGCAAATTGGACTGAACCCACAGACTCTTGGAATTGTACTACTGACCCGTGAGCAAAACACCTCACAGCCGTTGAATATAACATTAGATTCATTTCATTTGTCAGTTTCACATTTGTGAGTACTGTCTAGTGTGCGTACGTTAGTTCAGTTAAATAACAACTTTGGGAAACTAATTATTCACTAACCTTCAGTAATGGATACGGTATTTAAATTGTATTTGCACGCGGAATATTTTTTCTAGTATGAACAAGAGATAGATCATATGGGCCCAGAAATGGTAAAAAAGTTAAACATTTTCGACGGTAAAAAATAAGCCGATTAAGCCAACTGTTGTACTCTTATAGGTAGTCAAGGTATCTGTGCTTGGTACGTCGTTATTTAGCCCGAATTGTTTGCATCATCAGCTTTCACGTCACCAGTGAAAATGGGCAGTTCGGTAGAGCTTACCGGCTGCTTTCCTGGATGAAGGAATCTCGAATAAATAAGGATCAGATCAAGGTTTTGCCATAGTGCGATATAATTAACTTCTGAAGACATTTAGAACAGCTTTTGTATCATGGCAGACTTTTTCTAGGACCTGTGCGGGGATTTTCAACATGTTCGGCTTTGATCCGGCTTCGATAACTGAGCTTTGTACTCAGGTGGTATTTGTTTCGTAACCAATGGTAATAACATTGTTTTTTGTGAGACATAAAGTGCAGGACTACGAAATGAAACAAAAGATTTTTTTGCCATTCCGTACACTCTCAATATGACATCAGAGTGCTCAGCAGTAATCAATTCAGCAGTCGGAAATTGAACTATCAATAAGTCGACCGTAAGCAGTATCGGTAATTCGGTGGGATATGTGGCTGATGTAGAAACGTACACACACGCACACAGACTGTCTCATCCGCTTCACAAATGCAAGTATTTAAGCCGTTCTCTAAGAGATACTCATCTGAAATGGTTAAATATTGTACGCTAGGGGTTTATCAGCTTTTCGACGAAGAGCGTTATGTTTTGACTGGAACGATACGACTTTACCCAAATGGTCAGTTATTGAACGAGGCAGATAGAAATGACATCCCTACATTCACCCGTCAACATGAACGCGGAAATGTCCCTATCCTGGGATATCCATGAAAACTACTTATGAAAAGTAAAGAGCATGACAGTTTATTTTCATCCTGGGAGACACTACCGTGGTGTTGATGTTCGTGCGTCAAATCGGAACTTCTGATAAAATTTGGCCATTAACCGGAGGGGTCCTGAAAAACAGCTTGTTCTGATCTTCCAATCAGATGAGTTCCCAAAAGGGTTTTGAAGGCCCATTATGATTGTGCCTTGTTCCTGTCATCCTGTCACTTTCATTTGTTTCCAGGTACGCTTTGCAAGTTCGGTTCCTAAGTACGCTTTCGGCAATCACATTTGACAAATAAAAATACACGGCTATTGTTTCAGTTGGTCAACTGCGTTTACTAATCCCACAGATGTATTTTGATATCGCTTAGAAAGAGGATAAAAAGGAGTGCTGCTCGGTCGTAATCAGCGCTGGTTCAGCCAGCGAGCCAGTGCAATGAAAGGTACACGGATTTATTGATCACCACATTCCCACATGCTGAACAGTTAGTCTGCCAATAACGCAACAAATTGTGCAGTGAAAACCATTTAAACCACTGAATTTAAAGAAATTTGTTTCGGTGTCAACTCATGGTCACCATTCAGAGGATCATTAAACCATCGAAACCTCTGTGCATCTGAAAGGTCGATCAGTTTTCCTTGACTTTGTTTGAGCCATAAGAAGTGCTTAGCAATCGCGTGAGGAGTGTGCATCCGTGCACTTATAATTCATCGGATCATTGAGCAGTGTTTCGCAGTTAATAAAGCTCACTTACTTAAAACTTCGATCGAATCATTCATAGCTGAACCGACCGAATTTTATTTTCGAGGAAATAAGATGCTTGAATTGTTTGCTTATTTCCCAGAAAACTTATGTCTGAATCGATAGTCCAGATGAAATGCGTTTCAACATAACCTGTAACAATTGAGAATATTAAAAAGAGTCAAAACATACCGATCAACTCAACACACAAGCGGCAGGCGATTCATTGTGTTAATCTCCTTGCAAAGTGTACTCCTGTCTTGCCGTTTAGCCTTAGTTTGACGAATCCAAGTACAAAAGAATCAGCGGTCAATTACTTTTACCCTTCATTTTTTTGTGTGAGTCTGAAATAAAAACGGTGGCTGATGGAATGCAAATGACAGACTTGGAAAGTGAGTGCCCCTATGGATAATCACATCATAATGATGGACCATCCTCCGTGGGAATTGACGGACACCGGTCCAGAAAGCGATAGTCTTATTTGTTCTCTCACAATAGGTCTACTGAGCTGAATTAGCAAGGCAGCTTTATTCGCACACCTTGAATTTCTTAGTAGATTACAATCGTTGTACTGCCCTAGAAGAAATTTATGCACGACTTAGGGCAAACATTAAATCCACATGGTGAAGTCTTAAAATTAAGATTACAGCATCTGATTTCGCGGATTTGCTTTTCCAAACAATAAAGGGTTTGAAATTGACACTAATAAACTGTTAATTATTTGAAAATCTTACAAAGACGGATTTTACTTCCTTTTCCCTTTCGATTTCATGAAAAACAAAATAGCAAAAAAATTTCCGGTGCAGGGTATGCCCTATTGGAGTCTGTCAAGTGAATACGGTGGCCGGCTATGAGGGGGTTTTAACCTATAAAATTCAGGTTGAAACCTTAAAATGGTGTCCTCCAAACCATAGCCAACTAAGATTTGGTTTAAGCCTATTTTTCAGGACCTCCGGTACATGTTAGTTTTTAGTTCACGTTTACCACTCCGATGATCAAACTTTCTCGGTAAGCAATATATTAAGAAAAATCACTCGTAGAAATCATAACCACGGCATTATAAAAGGTAATGTTGTCACATGAATAAATTCCAGTGGTTTATAGATTTATTTTATGGTACTTTTAGTCTTTGGAGTTGTAAATCCGATAACTGACAGATTCGTCATTGCAGAGAATATCATGGTATTTGACTTCAATAAATCGTCTCTATTGCAGATGCGGATGACGTCCCACCACCGGTTCCTCAGGGTGGTGGAGGATTATTGACATCGGACCAGTTCCCAAACACTGGCGGAACGTCTGGCCCCGGTGGCACACAAAACGGTCCTTCCGGGTCGTCTGGATCACGTCGTTCTAAGCGACTTAACTATGCTTCTAGTCGACGATACTCAAGCACGGCTGGCCACGCTCCGCCGTTTGGGGCGTTTGTTGGAGGTTGCGGACCCGGGCTTAATTTGCAACTCCCTCAATTGGACGGCATACAGCGGACACAAAAAATACTGGATATGCGACTTCAAAATCTCCAGGTCCGCAATTCGGTGTATACTCAACATTTCTTTAAGCAACCTCTTTAGAGCAAATTCCTCTTGAATTGGCAAAAAGGCTTTTTCTCTAAGGATTACAACAAGTGTCGGTGTATGTAGCGCTGAAGTGTTTGCTGCGGTGTTCTAGAAGAATGATAGGCAATTTGTTCTTAAACCGAAACGGAATCTAGAGTAGGTTTACCCTACCGTCAAACTAAGAACACAATATATTGTGCGACAATCCTAGAAAATTGAAACTACATGGGGCGTAGATGTGGAAGTAGAAGCAGGTTACTTCTCACAACTAAACTAAAGCCGGTCTAGATTCATCAATAGACTATCGGTGACCGATGCTTAGTGAATTGCATTTGCTCAGTATCATGTGCGGTGTGGTGCCATTTTGTAATTGTCATTATTTTAACCCCGTAACCTATCACATTATTCTGCCAATCGCACAACTGCCTGAAACTGTTTATGATTGGATCGCAGTCGCTTCAGTCTCGCTAGAAAAAAAACAATGGAATAGATAGAGAACAGAAAGTGTGTTGTACTGCAAGAACTTTGTAATGGTTAGAGAGCTGGGATGAACTACTTAGAGCGCGTCTCTTCGGTCGGAATAGGTCCGTGGTGAAATGAATGAATTATTACAGGCAGACAAATTCGTGTGACTGGATTCCGTTCAAATGCTGAATCTTCGGCACAAACAACGTTTGTGGGTTTTGTTTTGGGTCAGCAAGCGATACACAGGTGATAGGCAGTCGCACGTCCCAGAAATTTTTCTGGGCCATGCACTTTAACAGTTGCAACAACGAGCAACTCAGTAACCGGAATCTGTGTAGCGAAAGTCTGAATGCAATAAAGATAACATCAGCTTTAGAATAATTAACAGCTTTCTAGGCTAGACCAGAAGTAAATGTACACTGTTGCTAAAAACTGGAAACCACTGTACATTATGATTATTTCTAAAAACAGCAATTTTGTTATGCGATGCTTACAAGGTTTCTGAGTCAATTGTTATCTTAATTCGAAGTTCGGTGTCCAGAGTCTGACTGTTCACCCGTTGCGATTTAAAGTACAGACACTCAGTGCACCTCGTGTGTTTGTGCGAGACTATTGTTTCTGGATTAACAGAACGAGATTTCAGTAATCCAGTCAGCGGAAAATTTCGAATTGTGGGGACACAATTCCGGATAATTAAGATACGATTCCGACAATATGAAAAGCCGCACTATGACTAGTTGGATCACAATAAATCCAGGTGGTTCAGTTCCAGGTCGTACATAGCTGCAACATATTTGGACAATTTTTGATCGTTTGAATTGCTGTACATCTCTCTGTCTTTGCGTACATAATTGTCTGTCTACTACGTGTTCCTGTTTGTTACGTGAATTTTCCATTCTTCTGAGACAACAGTGTTTTAAGTTACTATTTCGTGGGATTCATACCGTCATAGTAGAGGAATTATTATTGCGCGGCTTACTCCTTAGATCAGACGAAAGTATACTACTTGTACGTTTCTTTCTAAATTTCAGGCACAATCTGATCAATTGAACTATGCTTCAGGAAACGCACGGATCAAGGAAGAAATTATGCATGTCAGGCAACTGATTGGAGAAAACCAAAAGGCCTTATCCAGCATAGTAAAAGCGGTCTCGCAAATGCAAGAGCAGGTATGATGTTCTCTGGTTAATTATCCACGTCATTTCACTGTTTTTTCCCTGGTACAAATAAAAAGAGGAGTCTCCATTTCCCGCTGAGTTCAGAAATAAATTTAATAAGCCTGGCTACTAATGAGTAGCCAACGCTTGTCGCGGGCAATTCAAATCACGTATTTTAGTCAACTTCGTACAGTCATGGACAACGTCCAAATTCAACAAGTCAGCTGCCGACAGATTCCTAGAGTACTCATCCCACTTCACTGAAGCCGAAGCTCAAGTTCCGTATACTCCACGAGCATTCCTTGTCAGCAGACGGCGATTCACTACCGCTTGGGTTGTAGACACGCCTGATCTATATGTTCTTGTGGATCCCAAAATTTTCTGAACCAATTTTGCAGGTCCCCGTCTCTTCACCTTGTAGTTGGTCCTGGTGTCTACGGAGAAAGCCCCATCTTGTATACTGGTTCCACACACGCATTGTTTGGAGGATCAAATTCTGTACGTGGTTGCCCTCCATCCGATCTCCTAAGATTACAGCTAGGACTTGCAGTTGACAAATCATGTCCCAGGTGTTTGGTTCTCCTTGTCTCACAAAACCTTTCATCAGTGCATTAACAATAGGACGCCTCCTAATCCTGGGTAAATAGTAAAGACTCAGTTGAAAGTGCATTGCCGTTTACGACTGTGAATTCCACAGTAAACGTTTGAAACTTATTTAAGGAAAAGCCAACCGACTTCATCTACAGGTCCCAGATACAGCGTGATAACTGATTGGAATTAACGGCCCCATGAAGCCAGTTGGTCACCGGAGCACACCAGTGGCCATGAAAACTTTCGCCATCTACAGTCTTTTAGTCATCACACAAATGCCCACCAGTGTCTAATTTGGATCTGGAATCGAAATCTACCACTGCGGTAAAGTTGTCTGGAAAACGTTTAATCTTGGAAATGAAACGTTTGATCACTTATGAATAACACCAAGAACGCTGAGTTTCTTGCACTTCAATTCCTCCTAACTGACAATATTTGGAGCGTGAGTTTTCGAGAGAGGCCCTGCTGCCCGGTGGGTCCGATGTATGGAAAAATATTAGGCATTAGGCATATAACTGCATATCACATGGCCTTGAACGCCTAAATATGAAACTTCTTGCTGTTTTTTGTGACCTTTTCTACAGTGGCTACTTTCGGAGGCAGCTTTCCTGATGATAGGCCAGAAACATTGAGTTTGATTCCAAAAACCAAAACTCTTGTTACTGCAAGTATGTTTTCAATCCTTCATTAATCTTCTGACAAAACTGTAAAGAGTAAGCCGGGGAAGGCTTACACGGAAATAGAACTTTTCTGGCTGGTTTTTAGCCTAACTTCTGCGGCAGTGAACGACGATCTTTTGGCTTCTATTTCAGATACATTTTATGTGCTTCGATTTGATCTAAATACAAGTCAGCAAATGAAAACCCACAAGAGCACATGCAATTTCTGCTTTTTAAAAAGATTAATCTGCAAGTCATTTATTTTTAGGACTTGAATTATTTATTGCCTAATCAAGCTTTCCGTGTCATCTTTTGATAAGGTTGCCATGCTGAACACGAATATGGAGCAATGGATACTTGCACAGGCTAGTGGTCGAGAAATCCGGACTTTGTTTGTGGAAGAGCGAAGTTCGTCATCGAAATCCCGTCGTAAAGAACGTCGCGAAAGAGAACGTGATCGAGAACGCGAATCCTTAGTTCGTGAAGTTTGAGGTCAACGTCCCGAACCCGAAATCTTTTATCTATCTCGGTCCCCGTCGGGGGCCTGTTTCCTGGTGGGCCCCCAAAAAACATCTTGGATGATGAAACAGATGACAACAGTAACTTTTCAAAAACTCAAGTGTTCTTTGAAATGCTGTTCTAGATCACTTTTAGGGATTCCGTTTGATTTTCCCCACACCCACCTGCAATTATCCCAGTTGCAGGTGTGATAAAATCTCCTAATCAGCTGCGATATTTTTTCATATCACTTTATCGTTCGTCACACATTTGAAATGGACGGCGGGAAATGTCGGAAGCACAAGGAATCGAGAATTAACTCTGGCACTTCTTCCATTTTCTCATACGATACGTGATGTGTTCTGGAGTTTCAAGGATTTGTGACTGTGATGCGTAAAGAAGGGATCCTGTTCAGTGTAAGGCCGTCAACCCGCAATAATCTGTACGCACATACATACACACGCAGAATGACTGAGTCATTCACATGCACGAATAAATCAGCCTTATGGCAATGTTTGCCGCTGTCACAATACAGCATTCACGCTCAAACTCTAGACTGTCTGGTAGCAAAGATCTCGACCCTTCCCCCCTCCCCAGAGCAAAGTCCTTCAGTCCTCTGTCAACACATCAGCCCGTATGTACAACTAAACACACCCTGACATGGGAAATCAGTTTTCCAACAGCGAAAAATATTGTCCGAATATCAAAAGACTTCGTGAACCACTCACAGTATGTATCGTTAATTCTCCTGTTTGCTCACGTTTGATCTGCCTGATTTTCGTTAACTGACCCCGTATAGAGTTTTGAAACAGGAACGAATAAAAGTTGCACCACATTTCATTCCATAATAACAACGAAAGGCCACTTTAAAGGAGAAGTAGCGGACGGGTGACTGGCTAGTTGGCAGAGCACTTGACTGACTGACTGACTGACTGACTGAGTAACTGACCTACTAACTGACTGACTGACTAACTGATTGACAAAATGAATGTCTAACTAACTGGCTGATCGTTCGACCGACCGACTAATCTTGATCACTGACTGACTGACTCAGTCGCTCATTCATTCACCCACTGAGCACCTGGAGTGCCCAGTATCAGCCTGGCTGGTCGAATGGCTGCATAATTAAATGATTGGGAATAAACGAGTGATTAAATCCGACTTTCGAAATACGAAATCTTTGAAATAAGATCTTGTGCATGATATTTGTTGTCATAAAGCACTACAACAAATCCTTTTCTTTTTGCCCTTTTCCACTTTATGGAGCACAAAATTTTGCAAGAAAAGCATCATTTGCTACTTTCCACTAGTTTTCAGATAGACTACACAAACCGATGTGTTTGATTATAAATGTCACGTTTCCCGGGCTGGTTGTGTTGTAAGCGCCACATTCAACAATGGCATGGGATTTATTGAATGGCCAATGGGGTCGAGGACGGCGACCATCTTGTCTGAGGTCCGTTTTCGTTGCCTACTTTACCCACATCTGACAATTACCATTATGAACACTGGTCACTATTAGCCTTTTTCAAGTGACTATTATCTTGTAGATTTTTATAAGCTTCACAAAAGATGAATTAAGAGCGTTTCCTTGTCTTTAATGAAGCCCTGTAGGAAAACGTTTGAAAAGCTAACCGAAATAATAAGTAGATAGGTGTTGAAAATTCTACCCCGTTGTTGCTGTTGCGCACTTCTTGAACGAGTGCATTGGAACAGACATATCCGATAGCCACTAGGGCCCACCTCAGTAAGACTGAGGTATTGGCGACTGAGATCCTGAAATTTGGAGTTGTGGAACAAATATAAGGTTTTGGTAAGTCAGGTTTTTAACGATCCAGATGAAACCGAATTACTCGTATATCATCAAAGTGACCGCAAAATATGGGATCCTCTTCTCTGATCTTTTTGGGTCGACAGAAAATTAATCTGTTTGACGATTGTACCATCAGCATGAGATAGACACAGTCATTTTTTACTCAGTTTTGTAGAAATAACCTTTTTAAACATTCGTTTCCTCAGATTAGACAAATATTTACCCATCAAAAGCGCACGGTTGAATTGCTTTAATGCTTGTCTCTGTGATGATTGTCCTACGGTTGGCGGAATCTGAGATGATGCTAGCTATCCTAGCAACAGATGTCGAAGAGGAAAGCGGGTCAAAAGCGTAAACCGCTGGCCAGTTTTTTCATCGAAAACACTTACCTCGGACGCATTCAAGAAGCAAGCACTGGTCACCATTTTTTGCCGGTTTAACGGGTTCAGTTGTTCTTTTGGTACAAACTTTTCAGCAGTTTGGTACAAACCAATATGTGGTGCTATCCGCTGATTAAACTTTTGCGGATTTATATCACTGGAATAGGGAGGCCGTGGTCGATAGAAGAAAATTGTATTTTCCACAGATTTTGTTTAAATAACCCTCAAAGCTTGTGTTCAGCCCTAGTCAATTGTTTTGCACAAGTTAGCACTCATCATCTTGAATAAGTTCACAATTTTACCATTGCATTTCCATTCAAAATATGATTTAAATAAGTGCAAGGTCTGGGATCTATTTTTATGCATTATTTATCAAGCAAAGACACAAAAACTGCATGCGCTGAGCAGAATGACAGTTAAATGAAGTCAACACATTTTTGCTTAAATGTTTTGGTCTGAAATGGAACTTCACCGTCATAGATTGCTTTTTGGAACATAGGAGCATGTGAATGAAGTAAATCCAGAGGGCAGTCGACTCCGCAACATGAGCAAGTTCGATGCAATCGTCCAGAGAAGCAACAAGCACTATATCGCATCCTTTGCCTGACAGTGAAGGCAGCATTAACACCAACCAAGGGTAGCACAGCCAAAGATCTGACAGATAGCACGGTTTCTCCAGCTGAGACCTGCAGTTCAACTGGTCACTCAAGATCGTAGGACCAACAGAGCTAGAGGAAGAGACAGAAAATGATAGTGCTTGGTGCACGGTCAAATAGGACCTAGGATGCTCAACCGATCCGAACATAGATCTTGCCGGAGCATAGTTTAGAAAAGACGCATATACATGGCGCAGCACTATCTCTGAGCTGTTTCATTGCTCAATAAACATGTGCATCACCCGCTTTCCTTCTTGCTACAATATTACATCATGCTGGATCTAAGTCATCGTACTTGAAAAATAATACAGTTCCGTTGCCGGAAGGATACTAAGTTTCCGATTCTCGTGTGCATTTGCGTAGATTTGACCAAGCTCGCTTTCAGCCGCATCTCAGAAAAAGACTAAGATTCCAGGTTCAACTTCCGCAGATTTCCGCTGAAAACTATTATGAAAAATTACGGTAGAGCACAAATCGAACATAGAACACCGTTCCCTTGATTGTTAATTCTATGCGATGGATAGACCACCAACTCGGATCAATGCGTACATCGAAACCTTAGTCAAAATATTTCTTCAATTCAACGGAGACGTCAATGAAGGCACAAAGTGAGATTCTTTTGTCACATGAATTTAGTCCATTCAATGTCGAATAATAGTTTGCTATTCTCTTTCTATGTCTCCTCTTGTCACAATTTCACCGGAAGTGCTTTGCTCAAATTATCAACGGTGACTCTAAGCAATTCGCTTCCATTCAGACAGTCATAGTTAACTCAGTCCGTCATTTTTATTGCATTTCAGAATGAAAGACAGTTTCTTTGTTCTATCCGAATTTTCTAAGCGGGCTGGGCTGTTCTGAATAAATGTAAGAACGGATCGTTTTGAACTCGGTGTGTTTGTCGCGAGTCGAAAATGACAGGTTTTTCAATCACAGCGAAGCCAAGCAATCATAAATAATGCAAATCCATAAAATATTGGATGGTAAGATTCCGAACTTCCGAAGTTTCTTGTTTGTTGGAACATTCGGGTCACCAAACTACATCGTCATACATTTTTGGCAACAATCTGTTTGAGTGCACACGAGTTTACTACCAGTCAGTCGATGATACGTGCTCAAACAAATGTGCAAGCTTACATTAGACCAACAAAACTCATACTTGTCGTCTGGAATTCATACACATGTGCAAACAAACATACACGTATACACACCGAGTGGTACACCTTCAAACAGTTAACTGTTTGCGTGCATTCGCATTCACCGGTGCACACGAATGTATGGGTTGGCTTCAATTGTGAACTCATTTATTACTGCCTAGTGCCAAGTTGTCCCTACATCCTTAGCAGCACTTCTCTGATGATCCCATGTAGGTTCAGTTACATGCAGTGTGATTAACAGATTAGAGTGAAAGTAACGCCGATTCACCGTTTACCCAGAGCATCTGCCATGTTTCGTTCAACGCAGGTCTCCAGACTGACGCTTTTGATTCAACTTTTACTTTTGTTGGCACAGTTTTCCGGTAAGCTAATTGTATGCGCTTAAACATTATCCTCGAGCATTTATCTTGAGTAGAAGGCATTAGCATCACTGTCAGTAAACATTAACTCATCTGGTGTTGCCCTCACAGTTGGTAATCATCGAGAGAGAACTTCCACTGAAATATAATGCACATCCTAAACCAACGACAAAGGAAAATTGAATTGCAATGAAATAAAAAAATCACTGAGCAGTAATTCATCTTCCATTTTATGTGGGTTCTGCAATTTAATTCCCAAAGGACAACTAGTAAATTTGATTTCTATTTTTATCTGTTTCGTCAAGAACGATTGGTTGGTTTCATCCGACAAATTGAGACGTATCGATACATTTCAAAATGCTTGCCTAAATGGAAGATGAATCACGTGAAGTCACTCACCACCTTAATACGCATTGGGGACGACTAGTTTTCGCCTTGAACTTGTAAAACGTCAAGAGACCGAGGAGCGTTTGCTTCCGGCATTGGGTTAAAATGATATAAGGGTAAACTAAATGCCGGCGTGATTGAAAATCAACATATGAATCGGTCAAAGAAAGTGACCATTAAGATTGTTCATCCGCTTGCTGCGATTTCATAGTTAACTCAAATAGGGAAGGGGAGTATGAAAAGGAAGAACCTTAAATCTGGAACCAGATACCAAGCAAGAAAACCTTGGAAAATGCTGGGCGAAGAGACTGTTTAGTGTTGGTTAGCCAACTGGCAGAAATGTTGTTACAAAAATTGCCTTTACTCATTAGGATGTCGTATCTCATGCTCTAGAAATAGGCTGCGAATTTGGGAATCACATTCCTTTAAATCGGTCAAGGAAATCGTGGCGACATAAGTCCATGTATTAAAGTCGCTCGAATTAGCATAGTGTGGGGCAAGTTTTCAAGATACTATCGGCTTTGTAAGACCGAAAGATGAGAATACATTTTCTACGTAATTAAACACACACTTGACATTTCAAGTTGGAAACGGCTTGGGACCAAAAGGCTGCACGGGTAACGGACAGGAGTGCTTTGTTTATCATATCTGTTAAATGTTGGTTCGCAAACCCATTTATTTATGTGTCATTTTATCTGGGTTTTGAGCAGAATTTCGACGAATATGTAAGGGCACTAAAGTGAGCTGTGTGCTGGGAAAAACTGAACTTTACCGGTTTGGGGGTAAATGATAGGAAATCGAGTGAAAGTGAGCCAGCCCATGACCGGGAACTCTATAGGCACTTCGTGGACAGTTAAAACCATATTAGTGTGATTGAAACCAAAGTAAATTTGGGAAATACTTAACTTCAAAATGTAAAGATAAAACGTAACATGTCCCGGCGTTGACCAGGATATTCTGCGGAGTATTTAGCACACAGTTTAATCTGGAACATTTTCAGGTGATAATAAAAATAACCTTTTGGCTTACCGTTGGAACTTTCAATGCGCGCATATTTTTTTCCTGTTTGTGAATGACGGGCAACAACAAAGCAGAGCAATCACTAGCTCCCTCTTATCGATCTTTTCTGGGATGGAAGTAAATATCACTAATCTTCAGTGGATCATTAATTTCCTGGTCGAGCAAGCTGCATGTAGACTGCATACATTGTTGTAAGGCCATAAGAACTAATTAGTAGCGAGTTACACAGGTGGATTTAAATAGTGGAAAAAGTGATACTATCAAAATGCAGCATTTTTCATTGAAATCATGGTTTGCGGGCTCTTCCGCTACCTCAGACAACTATATTTATGGCAGCTTCTATTGTAAACTTCAACTTGTGAACGATTACCCGAAAACTTTGAAGCGTCGCCGAGTAGTTTGCTGCATGAAAGCGCCGAATTAGGATATTACTAGGTTTATATCCAGCACACTACTAGAATAAATACGTTTTGTGATGCATTCCGAACTCATTTCGGTCCCTAGCATTTCAATTTTAATTGACTGTCTTGGCACTTGGAGACAGACATTACATTCTCTTCGGTAATATGATTCATTTATTCTTTATTAGAGGGCTTGGATTTTACCCGCTGCCTGGGTTTCCAAGCATTGATATAGATGAAATCCGTGTCGACGCAGTAACTACAACTAACTGTGAAGTGATACATACAACCGAGGTGAAGTAATAGTCACACCGTTTGATGGTCAAAGCCACCCGAAATGAGACCGACCACTCAGAACGCTATCAGTGCCAGCTATTAGAATGGTAGAAGAAATTTTCTTTGAAAGATCACGACTGGTCTTGTTCATTGCCTTTGTTCTGGTTTGTAGTAGTTTCCCATGGTCTTCTGTTCAGTCATCCTTGAACAAAGACACGTGACATTTTTAGCACCGGAATTTCGCCCAAACAGTTGGACAGCCAATCGTTTAAGTGACAGTTTGGTTTATGATCTCGGTAATGTTTTTGGATGGTGGGAAGTCTTACTGATATTACACACCAGTCTAGGGACACCGATCTTCTTTGATAACTAATACGGTTTTTTAATCAATTTAAAACACGTGGCTGCTGGACATAACTTAAGAAAGATTCAAATGATCAGTCACTAAAAATCTTGCATTTTACCTTCCACCATCGGAACATGTGCAAATTGAGTGCATTATCAGGAGTGAGCTATGCAGCGGACCAATCTACGAGCAGTGCGGCAGGAAACGTTATATAACTTGAACTACTGTGGTATGCTGGATATCGTTATCTATTTTACATAACAGTCACCAGGGGCATAGGAAAAGCAACTGATAAATTGCATTGACTAGCAGCGCAATGGTGACACTTGCGCCTACCACACGAAAGACCCGGATTCAAACCTTCGGTGGGATGATGGATGTGCAACGATTACAAAGCTCTTGTCTGATGGACCTGGGTTGCGTGGGTTGATTGAAGTATGAAAGGCGATCAGTCATGCAAGGGTTTTGATTTGTTTCGAAATACCAAAACCTATGAGATCAGTCGTTTCGATTTGCTAAAGTTTACCACTTTTCAGTACCTCTCGTTTCATTCTAGATAAGTAGCAAGCCCCATGGCTGCATGCATTACGTCCGTGATTTACTGAAACTGGGAATGAGTTGGAAAAATGCAAACCCATTTTTAAAGTATCGTGAGGCTGAAGGTTTTGCTGATTTATCCATCCGTATAGTGTTATTTATTTCCGTCCGGACATGATCTTTTTCCACTCGTGTTTTTACTAAGATGCGAACACTTCTTTCGACTTCCCGAGGAATTTCACAGTGAATCAAAGGGATGGAAAAGTTCACCTGTCTTGGAGTCGCGTGTCAAACGCCAATCAATATCGTATTCGCGTCTTCAACAATTCCTCTGTGGTTTATTATGAGGAGACATCGGGGGACGAACAGAAGTCCATGATTTCGTTGGCACCTTGTGTCCAGTACTTGATTGAACTATGCGCGGTGAATGATACACTCGGCTACAGTGAGCCGGTTGTTGAAATTTTCACACCATTTGCTCCAAGTAAGTAAACTCTGAAGAGCGCAAGATGCAAAGTCAGTAATAAATATCCATCATATTTCTTGAGGATGGCGGGAGCATTCACTTGCGAAGAATTAATTTTCGAAGCTACTGATAGTCTTTTATATGGATTGCTTTTGACGGAAGCTTGTCCATGTCAATCAATCATCTACTGCATGGAACGGTGATATTCAGGAATTTTGACAGTGTTCAATAGTAAGGATTCTGATTTTATATTTTTCACTTATTTGTCAGTCAGTGTCAATACCGGAGTAGCCATTCAAAACCATAGAACCGTTGCATATCTGTTTCATCCGTGTTGGAAGTCATCAGCAACTGCTTATCCAATGCGTCCTAACCTGGGCACGATTCCGGGGCGAATAATTTCTAGTAGAACGACTTAGCCGTTTTGCTATCCAAGCTAATTCTCAAAGGTTCAGCGGACGTGAACACTAGATGATACAAGAGCCCCATCCGTCACTGGGTCTTGCCGGCCACATACCGAATGCGGGTTCCGTGGATATGCACTGGAAATGATTCTTAGCAAGGATAAAACAGCTGTTTAACTCTCCAAAGAGTTCAATGGCAAGTTTTTATATTGACACTGCCTGACGAATCGTTGGAAAAAATTTAAGAACCTTTCAACTAGCCATCAAGTGGATGAAATAATTCTGTAATATGGACTAAAATACTTTGGCAGAGAAACTGAAAATAAAAACGGAGTATGTAAATAACCCTGGGTAAAGAGTCTTCATCGTTAAATATTCAGTGATAGCAAGTACTAAATGCATTTGTACCTGCAAATTCGGTGAAACGTTGCAGCATAACCGGTGAAATAATACGTTTGCTTGACTAATCGTTGATTGATTAGAATTCTTCTAACATATTGGGCATAGGTTCGATTTGGTTGGTAGGAATGAAAAATAGCCAACTTTTAGACTTTTTTGTTTGCTAAATAAACTGAGGACAAATTAATAAATCCTGAATAGCACATGAATATTGGCTCGCGATTTAGGCAGATTTATTCTGAATGCAGAAAAACAACAACCGCACGTATTCTCATTGTCTGATTTGAAAGTGTTTATCCTAAACTGGTGTTTTTGATCTAGGTTTTACAAAAAGTCAAACGTCTTCGGCTTTGTTAAGGGACTAACTGATTGTGTTCCTTGCTCTGTTTCTTTTATCGCACTCTATTCCCTTGTTTCTATGGTCGCTTTGTTAATTCCAGTCGGTTTTCTTACTGAGTATTATTTGTCACGAATTTTTCAGACCCTTTAGCCCGTCCTCCACCGTTTGCAGGCCCTGACCCTTGTAGTCGAAGTAGACTTTTTGTTTCTCTGTCCCCGCCCTGAAAATAAACATTTCGGTCAATCTACTTCAATTCACTCTTAAAGCTAAATTGTGTTTGGAATTTTATCTCTTCATATTTGTTTTTCTTGTCTGTGCGAAAAATAACCGTGAATTGAATAAGCTCGTATGCGAACTCGGCAAAATGCAAGTTAATGTTTTGGGGTTTCCATCCACACTTAGTAAATGCTAGTTAAATTCATACAACAGTCTCTCAAGGCCAGAGAACTTCAGCACGACGCAACACCAACGTAGAATTTTTTGGGACCGAATAACTGCCGACCGCCGAAATTCAAAATACATCGAGTAGCGCTTTAAGTCAGACGGATAACGTTTGTTGTTTAGTGCCTCCCTTGAACGACAGTTTGCACCTTAGAAGACATTACATGACGAGAATATTCATATTTTTTATTCACTAATTCGACCTTGTCAGTCCAAGCGAAAACCCATAGAAAGCACTTAAAGCTCGGGGAGATTTCATAGCTTTGTTCTTCAGCCACCTTTCTGCTATCTATGACTGGTCGTCCGTTTTGTTGATTCTGGGGCCTCACGGAATTGAAGGTACCAAGATCTGATAACATGAATTGCAGCTGGCTGAATAAGCTAAGCAGAGATAAGCTTAAGTTAATCTCTAACTTTTGAAAGGTCCATTAGGATCGTATTATTTGCAGCTGACCAAATAGGACTGGTAGTAACTTGAGGAACTTGGTATGATGTATATTGGAATCCAATTGTTATAAGCCAGGGTGCGACTACTTCAAGTATTGGTCATTAGTGTCAAGAAGAAGGTGTAAGAATAGGTGGTATTGACTCGTCATAACGGCCGTGCGAGTCAGAGGTCAATACAGATGCGGTAAGCCCCCAGTAATTACGCCAAGTGATTGTCAGATCGAAAACACCGCGACAGAAAGTCGATGAATGTCAAAGGATCAAATTATCCGACAAAAGAATCAATGAGTGAGTGTTGCTCATGAAAGACCGTTTGCTTTTGAATAATAAACGAGCTTTTTGACCACTCGACTAGAGCTAATGGGAACTGTATTTAGCTGCAAGATGTAAAAGACTGAGGATTTGTGGTCGAATTAAAACAGACGTCTCTTCCACTTTCTTATTATAAAATAAAAAGCACTTATTGCTTGTCTATTGGAGCCTTGAGCAACATTTCAGTCTTTATTTCATAATTTTTTACCAGTCTATATGCACTGGGCTGTCAAATAAATCCTCACCTAACTCAATTTTCTCTAAGATGTAAGAGGAATATCAATGCATTCAAATCAAAACATGCAGAACAGATTCCTGTTTTGGTGAGACCAAACTGTTTGAATTATTTTGGACAAATGTTCAATCAAAAAACTTTTATGCTGTCTAGGATTCTGTTTCGTGAAAGGTTATTTAAACAACAGTGCTTAGATTTCTAATTTCGATAAACCACTCCGTGAATTTACATTTCATCCGTAGAACCTCCACCACCGATGAATGCGACGGTGGTGCCAGACGTATTTATTCACAAACAAGTGATCACTTGGGACAGTCCGTTTGGCACAGAACCAACGTGTAATTTAGAGTTTCTCATTCAATACTATTTTGGGACGGGAGTCATTGTCGTGTCGTCCACCAAGCAGACATCCTATCGGATGAATCAGCTATCGGCGAATACTATAATTCACTTCGACATTCGCACACGGTATCAACATTATGGTCTGCAAGAAAGTGAGCCACTTTTTTTCAGACACAGCACTTCATATTCCAGTAAGTATACCTTGACAAATTTGACATCCATCAAATGTGACAACAATTCCTGAGTCGTTTTCTTTAGCGCCGTAACATCCCCGGCCTACCTGCCGCGTCGATTTGTTTACTGTTCTTTTGTTTATTTCATACTACTAAGTGAAACTTCAGTGTTTATTTATTCAGATATTTGTGATGGATGATCTACTGGAGTGCAAGATGAACTGTTGCCATTGTGATAAACATTTTCAAACAAGAAAAATTGTCACCCTTAGTTTCCGTTTGTCCTTTTCTTGGGCAGATAGAATGATAATTTTGTTTGAGTAATCCAGATGAAATGTGTCAGTCAATCAGCAAATTAACAAATGGATTGATAGGTCACCCGAGGCATAATTTGAAAGTAGTTCGTACCAACAGATTTCCATTCTCACCAGCACAGTTGTAGTGGGTTTTGACGCGAACTCCCATCGATTTGCGAACGACGCTTGTGCCATTCTGCAAGCAGTTTCGTTCTGTTAATGAAAATTCAAACTGGGCCCTCACTCCTTGATCTGAAAAGTCAACCATTAGGAAATACAGAATAAGATAGAGGGAAACCGAGCCTCATTGGCAATGCGATGTGTTTTAAGATCAAATTCGTGACATTTGATCATGTGGATCCGATTAAGAGAATACATCGATTAAAAGTGATTTTTCATTGCGCATCTGAGAAGATGAAGTGTTGGAGAGATTGATAAGAAATTCGGGTACTGTTTAGGTAGTGTTGACTGATGTTGATGTCTTTTCGCGATGTACATTCTCCCTAATTCCAACGTGACTTCCACAGTCTCAAGTGATCAGCAACATCACTATAGGTAACAGTAGAGGAAAGCTGTTCGAAGATTTAGCGAGATAATGTATACTGAAGAGATTTCGGGTCGAAAGACTTGGCATGTATATTATGATCGTACACTTATTTCCATGAAAATTCTTGCAACTTCTCATTCCCGTTTAGGTTGAAATCATTTTTCAGCTTTATAATGGGTAGACAATGATGAATCAAATTGGTTATCTGTGATCAGAAAAACCGCATGACAATAACTGAAATCCATGGATGGTTGCAGATCATTAGAACACATCATACAGATGAAACTGCTTATAAAAGGAGCAATAACTGCAAAATAAATTTTGTAAAGCATGTGTTCTTCATTTGGTACGGTTGACGTGATCTTTTCCCTTGGTTTTCAAACTTTGGCCACCACACTGACAACTAAAAGCAACTTAACTGAGATCCAGTTTTTTTTGTCGACGTTAAACATGATTGCACACCAGGGCTTGGCAGCTATTCATGAACTCATCTATTTGCCAGATTTTTTGTACAATTCATAAAGTGGAGTTGACCTATTTGTTGTCAAAGTTTGCTGATCAAAGAAACAATTTGCACAGACTAGGACCAGCAGGCCGAGCATACCGTCACGTGCATTCTGCATTCCAGCTTTCTTGAAAAGACATGCGAGTTACTCAATGGCCGGTGGGAAAGCGAACTTACTGGCATGTACATGGAAGCGCGTAGCTTACGAGCACAGTGAAATATCGTCCTGGGAGAACCGAGAGCTAATGGTGATTAGGTGAACCAATGAGATTTGGAAATATTTGGTCCATTCTCCAAGTGCACCGGATGAATGGGTTTGCAAGTCCTAAACATTATTTGTCCCTTGACCTTTTTTCGTCAAACCAAAGTTCACCTGGACTACAGGTGAGTTTTTCTTATTGCATAGTATTTTGTCCAGCTATTAAAGAAACACGAAAATCCCAGATAAAGGCACTCGAATTCACCGACCGACGGCTCATACAGCCTTTCTTGCAAACGTCGCAAAATGTATCCGAGGTACCAACCAAAATGTGTCAATCAGTTCACCTGAGAAAACAGAAAAGAAAACAATGAAGCGTATGGCTCGGAATTTTAAGATTTTACACATTTCGGCAGGAATTTTTCATTTCGCTGTGTTCAGCTGATGTTCCGGCTGCACAACGATCAATAACTCAAAGTTTATCACACGTCGATGAGTATACATTCCTCCGTCCCTGTAACCATTCACCCCGATCATGGAGTTCAGAGAATCAAATCGGTCAATAGTCTGTGTCACCAAGTGCACAACTGCTAACTCAAAACATGGCATACACAAGTGCCTGGCAAAGTCGACCCTACTTCTATAATTGTTCACTTAATTTGCTAGACTCATTGGTCTAGTATTGCCAATAATTGGCTTCTTCGAAATGGAAATATTTTCTGAAAAGTATTCTGCAAAAGTGCTTCATCGGTTGCGTCCCAAACAATTTTCATTGTCAGTGATAAGACTGCGAATTTCCAAGTACTTAACCTTAGGGATTTTCACCAGATATGATAGCGATTATTGTCATTAAGCTCCTTTGATTGACTTTACGGATTACTGCGCAGAGAGTTCTCGCAGAGGCACTCACAAACAGAGACTATCTTCGGGCGCCAATAAAATTCATGTTTGCTTTTTCGTTCATTTGTGACAATGCTATCAAGCCGAATTCCACTTGGATGACTCTTTCAGAGAGAACCTTCACCAAGTTGACAATAATTGTGCTAGCTTGGAGGCTCTGTAATATGTCATTGGCCACGTGGTTAGACGGTCCAAAAAGTCGTGCTCTATCTTATCTGGTTCAACGCTGTCAGAAGTCAGTGAGGTATGGGAGGCGCTAAACTTCCTTAAAGGCTTTATCACCTGCGTAGGTTTCATATCGCCGGACAATACACCCAAGGGTCACCGTCAAAAGTGGCCTACTTGATCCCCGTTAGAGGGATTCCGTCAGTGATAAGTATCTGGAGCTACCTCGACTTCATTCATGTCCCTAACGGTGATGTGTGAGTACCTGCAGAGCTGGGACACACTACGTTTAGAACTGCAACATGGAAACATATCGACAGGGACATTATTATGGTCGTTATCTCTCTCGCTCTGATGCGTTTTCATCCCTTACCATGTCCCCAAAAAATTTTAGAGTTCATCTTTCGCATTTCAATGGAAAAAATCGAATGCTGATCCATGCTAAGAACCGTTCCAACGAACCGAGGAAAGTCTGCTTATGTACCGTCGCCAAAGGTTCACTGATTCATATGAACAGGAACGATGCCTGGGTGGGTTTGCACTCTAATTCATTAAGTGAACTACGCGGTGACCACAAACCTAATAACCAAATCGAGAAACGCAGAGAGCAGTGAATTTTTTCGGCAACCGCTAAACATGTAACTCCCGACGGTCTTGATTTCCAACGCGTTGGATCCGAATATTTACTCAATATCTGATCATAATTAGCCCACGGTTACTTGTGAGCAGTACGTAAAGTTGATGTTTACGTGCTTAACTGCATCCTTTCCTGAAAAATCTTATCTCATCCAGTCAGTCGTACACTCCAGCGGCATTAGAAACGAGTTATGCTCTTATTAGAACTAATTACAGCTGCACATTCTCCGTAAAACCCAAAGCTTGAATCCCAGGTTTCCAAATGGAAGGCAAGCGGGTTACCACTGCCACACTACCTCACATACACACTATTTTAGATTACCGAGCTTGGTTTGTTCATATTTCTTTCACAGTTACACCTTAACTTGTCCGACAGCTTACCTAGCTCGCACTGCAAGGGCCCAGTTGTAGTGAAGAAAACCTAACTTTGACTGTTACCATCTTTGTGTAAACTTTCACGCTATTAACCGGTCCTGGGGCTTCCAGTATGGCGATTTTAGAATGTAGTGCCATCTCGCTTTATTGATGGTAATCAACTTTTGGAGAAGTTTGGTGTGAAGACTAACTAAAATATTCATGAAAACACCCCATTTTCTCGTTTATCTCTAATTCACCGTCTCCGGTCGACGATTCTGTTTTAGTAACTTGAATGCTACCAACTGATTGACCAATATTACTTATGTACGTTTGTTGCCTACCGCCCAGTTCTAAACGAGTGATTTGTGTTGCAGCTTTGTTTTTGAATCAGGAATGTTTATGTCTGTAGTTGTATTTGAACATACATTTAACATCTTATCACATCCTCAATCCTAGCAACAGAAAATGGATCTGATGTCGTATGTGTCTGTTAAACAACTGTACACTGATTTTTCAGAAATCCAACAAATAAAAGTGGATAAAGAATCGTTGACATTTACTCGTGCCTCTTCCAGTAGGTCACCAGGTACACTTGAGTCCACCTGGTTACTTTACAGGCAGTCCGACCAGCTCTTAGGAAGTGATTTTCCGTGCAGCATCTGAGCTCAAATGAGAACAAACGTCCACAAACCACCGTTTTTTAAGACCCAGATCGAGAAGTCCTTTTGTTCCGTTTGGTTTTAGATATTTCCGATCTAAATTTGACGCCGCTAGGGGGGAACAAAATCGAAGTCACTTGGAAAAGCCCAAATGGAACTGAATTCTTTTTTGGTTACCACTCATCGGACAATGAACACAAACGCATACGTCTTCCAAAATATACCGATAAGTACATCATTAATTCGGCCAGAGCATGCGTTTGGTACACCGTCTGGATTGTAATGCTCACGGCTACGACAAACTCGAACCCAGTCACACGCAGCGTGCACTTACAACCCACAGGTATGCGCTGATCCAAATCTGATTTTCTTAGCATCATTGGAGTTTTTGTGGCTAGATTTTTCAGTAAATTTATAATACTGTAACTGATATTAGAATAGAAAAATGGCATAGTTAGAAACTGAAATGAGCAGTGCAAGCTCTTAATAACGAAATAACCAGAGAAATATTTGATCAAAGAGTTTGGAAGCATGGGTTTCACTGATGTAATACGAACCGCCTGGCTGCTTCCTTAAATCTGCATATTACTGTCAGTATGGGTGTTTAATTAGTCAATAAAATAATCAGTGACGACGGAAACGTAGCGGGAATAGACGCCGAATCATAAAACGGCAGCGTAAATTAGGAGGAAAATGTCCAACTATTCAGCTAAGCCGGACAAGTAAGGTATTATCAGATTTGTAATTCACAATGGATAATGCATCACCATATCTGAACAATTTTGTTTGTCGTATTGTATTTGACTTTTAACGGATTAGTGGAGCTGAAACTATATGTTTAGTCAATCATAAATGTAATTGGTAACCTCGTTACGAAGGCTTAGTGAACGATGCCATTGTCACGAACTGGATGTGCATTGTTTTTGAAGTCACGCTCAATTACGTTCAACCATTCGGCGACGTAACTAACCCTCTGATCTGTCTCTGGGACCAGCTGGAAATGTGCTTGTGAATTGGAAGACACGGTCTGCTCTGGTGACGAAAGACTGTGAACATTTCATTGGCTTCGTTGCTCTTTGTGTGTTGGTCAAACGATGACCGGGTCACCTGCATGCAAAGTGGGATCAGTTGTCGCCCTCAGGTGCTTATAAATCATTTTGCCGAATGAATCATTCCCAGGCAGTAACTTTAGGATAATATCTATTTTGATTCATTTGACTAGCTTGAACTTTTAGTTGAGATGACCTTTCAACTGTGGCTTAAGTCATTATGATTTAAAACCCCTCCGAATGTGTTTTACTAGGTATCCACTAGACTAAAAAGTTTCATTCTTAAAGTTTAATTTGTCATCCGTGTTCGAAAATGGAAACGGATGCCTGAGCTAAGTGGAGCTCGGTTCAGATTTCTCTGAGAGGGTAAGAAAAGGGGAACATGGCTGGCAAGGGACACCTCTGGGTACACAGCGAGAGGAGTCATCACTCGCATAGGTAATGTTAACCTACAATGAAACCTGTGATTTCTACTATAGCAGAGCAACAGCAAAGGTTGAACAAGATTACTGATTATTGGAACAGACAAGAATAAAAATTCTGCAGAAACAACCGATACTAACAGTGGTCCTGTGCATCACTAGTGCGTCAATAGCTACCATGAAGAATAACCAGGATTGCCGGGTTAAGTCAGTCAAGCAGTGTAACACCAATCTCACACCCGACTCGTAAGTGATTGTGAGAACTAGATGAATATCACACTCCAGGTAGGTTGATGGGGACATCTGTGCACACTGTCGTGAAGACCCGACTTGGTGGGACAGCTTTCAATTGAGGTTAGTGGCACATGTTCCGTTAACTTCCTTCAAGGCCTTTGGCACTGCTGGGTGCCACTGAAGACATCTGAACAAACCTAGTCGTGCAACTCATATTAGCCTAAACAGGAACTGGCGGCGCACTGGTAATACATTTGTCTTCCATTTGGCAGTCCCGCGTTCAAGCTCTGTGGTGGGGGATTGGCATCACTGCTGAGGTCCAGTGACAGTACAAAGCGAGGCTGACGCTTCCGGAATGTTCGGACTAACGAATGGCCTGATACTTTTGAGTGAAAGATGCAATCTGATGGCCAGTCAGTCAATCAAACTGACAAGTCATACATATTGCACTATATAAACACACACCGCGGCTGGGATTTCTAAATCTCAGTACTGCTTCCGATCTTTGTTGTGGTAACCGATGGCGGCAATAAGTATGATAATTTAATAATTTTGCTGCTTATGTACGCGGAGTCATTGTCGGCTTTGCACTAATCTAAACTCAAGTGATCCTGGGGCACCAGCGTTTGTTAGCAAAGAAGTTGTGACATGTAAAGCCCAATGAGTTGATTTCTAATTACAGTGCTCAACGTTATGTGAATTCCAATTGCTAAAAGGTGATGGTTCTAGCAATTTTGACTGCAATACGTGACCACTCAGCTGGCGGTACACTGAGCGCATACGTACGCTATCAAGAACATACACAAACCAGATTGTTTTACAATTGGCCAAAAGAATGCATGAATTGCATTTAGTAGTCACACAGCATTGGGCTTGTGCATCTCACCACGTACATGTGCTGTTCGAGAGATGGGATCTAACATCATTCGTGACTATGCCTTCGAAATGTTCAACATTTTGGCAAGCCGGGATTAAAACAGGATGTGAGGGTCCATATGTAAACGGCCTACTGTGAACGAGTTGCTGCAGTTAATCTCATAAGGTAAACTGTCTATTAGACGCTCTTACTGAACTGCGGGAACCAATCCATTTCAAAGGACCAGTAGAGCAAATATTTTCCGTTTAATCGGTACAAACTAATTTCCGAGAGTATCCTATGTTTTCGGATAACCAGAAGTTTGAATACCACATAGGAGTGGATGCACCTGTTCACCAATGACAATTCAACCTGGTTTATTTTACCCGGATTTTGGTGGTGAAAGCGATACATGGTTTGAATTAGCTGATTGCCACGGAATCAATAAATTGGCTTGTGTTCTGCGCCTCGAACGTAACTCACACATAACTATAAAAACGAGCCAACTGACTTCAAATTATCAGAGAAGCAATATGTTTTGTGATCATATCACAATAACAGATTCCAATTGTTTTGACTCTAATCAATATGAAACGATCTAGTTCGTTATGTTTGCCCTAACCTCTTTGAATAATGAATAAGATATTTGGATTAACTTGTTACATGTGAAGCAAATGCGCACCCGGATCTGAATGAATCTTCAGTTGGAACTCATTAAGCAATAGATAACATTACGGGAAGCTGTAGATATGTTATGATGATCGTCGTGATATAGTGACGACTCGTAACAGACGTGCAGAAATGTGCTTGTGAATGCCAAAAATCAGTGACTTTCATCCGATTCAAGCTAAAGTTAGCGTTTGTTTGCTTGCCTCTTATTTTTCCAATACAAACTTTTCTTCGCAACCGAATCAACAGATGTTTGCGGAATAGAAAGGCTAGCATGGTGTTATGTGCCCGCACGATGACTGAGTTACAATAAAACACTTCTGAACTCACGTACTGCAGTGTGTTTGTGCATACGTGATCCTAAATGGTAGTCTGCGGCATCGCTGTGCATCTGTCTCTCCTGATATACATCCGCAATGTAGAATGGAAAACCTGGAACCTAATCTTTCAACGAATCGACATTCATTTTTTCAGTTGGATGGTATCCGGTTTTCAAATATACATGACCTTTGATTCTTTCCATTTCGCCTCGCCAACATCCCTTTCACAGCCGTTCCCAATAAACCAACAATATTACTACTTGAACCAGAGTGTAACTCTGTGGTTATCTTCTGGTCCTCGGGACCACCCGGAGAAATTGTGAAAATATATCAAATCAAAATTATCGATGTGATTACAAATCAACAGAGAGATTATGCAGTTTTGTTCCCCAGAATAGACGTAATAGATCTTGAATGTGACCGTGCGTACGTAGTGACAATCAGCGCTCGAAACGCCTGCGGATTGTCTGACGAATCTGAACCGATTTATTTTATCGCTGGAAATCAAGGTGAGTGATAAGATGGAGCAAAGTAATCTCCAAGATGTCTTATTAGACAAGAGCACTTAACGATCGCATTGTTGCTTTGTGATTAAATTTTTGTTATATGCATTAAAAAAATGGGTATGGTAGTACTGGAAATAATAATAATATCAGCAGCAATACTCTTTCACACTTGTGGCCTATCTACTTTGTTCACTCGTGCTATTCTCTCGTATTATCACTGCGTCGCACTCAGCCGCAAACGAATCGTAATGTTGGAACTGAACTTTCACGTGACACAGCACTTCAATTAAACCAAATCTCAGATGGCCAAGTCAAAGAGAAATTTGTTTCCTACTTACTTATCATATCAAGATGCATATTTTGGACAAAGTTCTCTATCGCCAACTTCTTTCATCTTGAATTTATCTTTAGTTTACCTGGTGTTTGCATTCGAAACACTCTTCCGTACTTGGCAGGCATTTTTCTATAAACCGTCCTGACGGATCTTAAGCCGTCTATATCCGCGACATGATTTTTCTACTCAACGCCACGTACAATACTGCCCCAAAATGGAAAAAAGTATAGTTTACGGTCTTGGTAATTTTGAGTGCTGAATTTCAATATCGCTTTTGGTGGCCATTCTTCGTAAACCTTTTCAACTTGTGCAGTCGTGTGCGAGGCCGATTTAGACACATGTTCATTCACCTGAATTGAATTCATGAACCATAATCGTGTTCCAAATGGTTTGAATGTGTGACTGTCGGAAGAACCCACTGCAAAGTGCTCAGTGTTTTCGAACAGACAGAGCAATCTGGTGGTTCTGGGTGGGGCTTTAATTGGACCAGCCTTCTTGAATATAATAAGTTCCCTTGACCAATGAGATGATCTGTCTTTTTTTCATGTGTAAATAGCCTAGCTTTCGCGAAGGCTTCCGTGTTAGCATTTGTCTAACCGGCTGGATGTTTTTCAAGAGAATTAATCACTTTCTCAGAGTTTGAGACGTACATTATAGACTGGTACATCTCAGTGAATATTTCTATATAGATAACACCAGGCTTGCTGGTCACTTTGATGCAAGAGTTTCGCAAATGCCAAGAAGTTGGAGTTTCCCGAATTTCCGGACTCCAGATTACGTAATATTACTGCAACTGAGCATCTACATGTCAGCTGGCAGAACGGCGACGATCTTTTTCAGACATCGAGGAATTAACAGCTTCCTTGAAAGAATCGGAGTAGTACCGTAACAGTACTTCAGACACCTGATAATGAGTAAACATAGGTATTCGGGCAGATCTCAGGCTCAGTGGAGCACCAACAACTACTGAGAATTCCAAATCGATCAGTCGAGTTATTCTTCGTCATAAACAGTTAAATGCATTTGGGTTAAGTTCAGCTTATTTGAGGATTTATGTCAAGGAACAGATAATCTCCATTAAAATGTCTTAACGAAAATCCCAGCCACTATTCAACCATGTACCATTATATTGCTGAGAATAGCCAATGACGGGCTATCGTATTTTTCACAGGAATTCTTGAATCAGTTGCACTGTTTACACGACGTTACCAATGACTGATTGCATTTCATTCACCCGTCACACCAGTCCATCGACTAATTAACAGTCGACATTTGGTTATGAAATTCACCGGAGCGATCATTAACAACGGAACCGGTATCCATGCTTTCACTTTTATGCAGTATGAGATGGTGATTTGAATACAATTTTCCCACTTTTCGGGGTTACTTTTCATTGGAAACCGGGCGATTAAGGGGACTTTGGTCGGGCACGGTCCAAAGGTTTTCACAAAGATAATGATGTATAAATTACAATTACCGATATGTGGCAACCTAGCGCAGATTGCGCCAAACACTGTACCAGATAAAGTTATCATTTTTAAGCGCTTGCATGTTTATTGTTGTGACCGTAGATATATCAGCCTTACCCCTACCACTTCAGATGGTCACGTCCGTCATTCTCCTCGTGTTTTAAACATGCCTGAAGAGCAAACTCGTGAGGAACAGCCTAAATTTCGAGCTGATAATGGATGGCTCGATCAAATCTTCATCGCTCGATAGCTGTTAGATCATCGTTTGCAACCCCCGAAATCCATCGACCACTGTGTTCCTAGACATTCAGGCAGCCTTTGACTCAGTTGGTGGATCTGGACCTTGCCACCGTTTTCTGGACAATGAAACATCTGAGAAGCACATGCCGGTCTTAAAGTAGTTGTACTAGTCAGGTTATTGCACATGGCCGACTTTCCTCACTGTTTCTCGTCTTCAGTGTAGTAAGTCAGGGATGTCCCAAATCCTTATTTCGATTTTGTCGTATAATGCTTTGCTTTGTTGTTTTGGACGATGGAGCTGAACTTCTCCCGGGTATGCCAATAATGTCGCCCAAATAAGCGACGATTTACAGGCAATTCAACATGTGTTGGACCGCTTGACGACTGAGGCATTTCGATATAGTATTGGCTTTGTACCTTCAAAAGGCAAACTACTTCTTCGGGACTGTCTGTTCCTGCACTTGTACCCTGCGGTGGTCGGTTGGAGATAGTCAACGCTGTTAAGCACCTTAGGAGTTTGATTATAACTGGCGGAGGTAATGGGGAGAGGATCATATCATAAACTGCGAAAGCTGAAGCAGCTTTCGCCAATTTGCTCTACTGGAAGCGCCGCCATTACATATGGCTTTTCCTCAAGATAATGGTGTAAAGTTTCGTCGTTTGTAGCTCTCTTCTTTGCGGCAGCGGGCCTTTATCCATCCGCATTTAGGATGCCCAAAGACTTTCTCTCTCCGAAACCTTGATCCAGTATGTTGAAAACATCAAGTGAACAATTATGAAATGCGTCGTCGGGTGTTAGCTGCTGACAGTCGACCTCTGACTGAGTTAGTCGCTCAACGTCGCCTTTATTGACCATCCACTACTTTCCATTTTTCTTCTGTGCTTATTGGATAAGGCTAGAATAAGCGAAGCCGCATTCAGGCCATAACTTGGCGTGGATGCATGAAGTTAGGTTCGATTAGCCTTCCTGGTTGGTGTCCAAGAGATGAGAACTGCATTCGGTTGAGGAAGCTATAAGACAAGTCTCAGAACGGAATTCAGTGGCGCAAATGCTGTACTTCCTGTCTGTGAAACTCGTACGCCCAAATACCACGGAAATGTGCAAACAGATCATAGAATGTGTAAGGCGGAACCACTAAAGCACCTGCTATCTGGCAGTGTATGACTTCCTCTTCGCCTACATATTAGCTGTATAGGTCTATTTACCTGTTATTGCATTGGAACTGCGCTGTGTTTTGCTGGTGTGAAATATTTGTACGTCATTTTGAAAGATGCCAGTTCAGCACTGGAAGTCCACTTAAAATGCATAGGAATTATGATACACGGATGAAAAAATATCAAGGGAGAATGAACGACTGTGAAGTACGCAGCTTCCTCCTTTGTGAAGATTCTTGTAGTACTAAAACCGCACTGATGATGAACGCTAGATTTGCAATAATAAAACTACCTTTAGACGATACCACAAATAGCTGAGGGATCAGTAAATATGAAACTGCTCTCTCTCCGATGGGGTTAACGTGCCGTGGGTAGCATGATGCCAACTTGCCTAAATAAGGAAATGTGGACTTCTCATTTTTCCTCAATCCATTTTTTTGTCAGTTTCACCAAGCCCGGTGGAGTGGATTGAGCTTAAACCCACGGACAGTAAACTAACGGTCAGCTGGTCAGGATATCAACCTACTTCGGTGGACCTGGAGTATGTTGTTGAGTTGAACTCCGTCTTTCCACCACCAGAAATATCCGAAACGAAAAGAACTTCAAATAATTCAGTCGTGTTCTACCGGCTACCCCCCTGTAGGTTGTTCGTGGTCACGGTTACGGGACAAAGTGCTCACGGAAAGGGACCTTCGAGACAGAATTCCGTAACAATACTGCCACCAAGTAAGCAACCAATATTTCCCGCATAAAACAAAACAAAAAGAATATCACTCTAGTAATTGGCTATAAACGGTAGAATTTAGCACCACATTACAGGAATAATTTGGGAAAATAAGCTAGGTGCATCACTTTGAGATTTGCCGAATCTCGTTCTGCTTATCGGGTTCAATCATTTCACGAATCAGTTAAACGCAAATTGTCACTAATAAAATCATGAATGAAGTCATTCATTTTGTGGAACACTTCTGTAATAATCAATGGCAATCAGCCACCTTATCTCAGCTGTGACATGATTCGAACCAAGAATCACAAGCGCGCTTCACATAAACCTAATATGGCTAGATTCTGTCTACTTGTTTCATATCAGTACCAGGAGTTTCACATTGTTCTTCTCCTCTCCTAGTGTAGTCTTTGCTGGCATATTTGAGCACTTAGCTTTTAACTGTTTCTGTACTCAACCAAGCCAAGCGACGTTCACGACGAGTATTGGCGCGGTGTGTTCACACCTTGTCAAATGAAATCACTCACCAAGGTTTTCTTTTATTTGCCTTGATTTTCTGCTCCAGACACTGAAGATAGTGGAAACACTGTTATTGTACGGATATGACTGAGGAACGCTGAAAATGGGTCTTCCCACCAATTATCACCTCCTGGAGTTTTCTTCCGTCAACTCAACAGACAGCAATGCGAATCGCACATGCGCACTAGAGTAACTGATTTGGACCGCTTTATCGCTAGTCGACGCACCTGGCGATAGTTGCCCGTGAACACTGCTGCTAAATGCAATAACCTCCCGGAAGCGGTGTAGGCCAGAAATTTAAGAATATTTAAAGACATTGTCACGAAGCTCAGCAAATTCCGTGCCCTGGGGAAAATCGTCAACACCCGATCAAACAATGTGCCCAATTTAGTTTTTCATTGAAAATAACAATTTGCGCATAATGAATAATTCCTAGTTTTTCTACTCATTTTATATCTCTATCAGGCTTTTCATTCTTATTTATGAAACACATGAACCAAACAGCTGAACGAACTTGGCAAACAATACATCGGTATATACTGAACCACTCTTTTTTCAGCTCCGTCAGTTCCTCAAAATGTATCTGCCATTCACGTGAATGACACCAGCCACCACATCTCGTGGACCGAGGTTCGTGGTATCCCCCCTGACTGTCATCTCTATTACGAGATGCGTGTGAGTGCTGTTTCAGGCAAGTGGAATACCACGTATCAGGTAAACGGTAACGAAATAGTTGTGCACAACTTGAACTACAGCGAGAAATATGAGTACTACCTTCGGTCTCGCACTGTTCGGGATGAGGTGCTAAGCGAATTTACGTCTGCGGTTACACTGGCCAACAGTCCGTGTGAGTTTGTCGTTTATCCGTAAATGAACTCATTCACCATATCTCGTTCATCATTGTAGTGAGCCATGGCCTCTGTGTAGACACCTCTTTTATCTCATTAGGATGTATCAGTAACGTAAGCTCATCTACAACACAAATTCGCAGTCTTTCACAAAAGTCATAAAATATTTCGGAATGGTTCCAAGGCTCAGACCTGTCACCTTGAAGGCCAGCCACCGAAAAAAAGGTTAATATTCACAGTCTTGCCTGTATTTGGTTATAAGGTTTGAGAAAATGCCCGCGGCATGCTACAAGACTTAACAGTTTCAGCCATATTACCAACAGCTGGAAGTTATTTCTGCGGTACTTTAAGTGATTTCGGAAAGTTCGCAGGTCAAAACTGTCTCCACCAGGAACGAGGATAATCGAAATTAAGCACGCGATTATCATTTGGATCATATTGTAGACATTTTGCAAGTGCCACTAGCAGTCAGGCATTTCTTAACCAGCTCTAACACGATTTCGCTAAAGTGTTGAATATTTCTACCCATGGTTAACGGATTCAGTACAGCCTGGTTAGTTTTAACCGGGAGTGTAATTGTTTCGCAACCATCGAGAAACCGGAACTTTTCAACTTGTTCATACCAGGTCAAATAAGACGAAATATGATGCGGTACCGCAAACGTATTCATGCTTCATCACTGCCGATTGAATGAAACGAAATCACAACAACAGTTCACGAGAGAACAAAGTTCAACAAATCGTTACGAACCTGCCTGGTAGCGCAATGGTTGAGGCGTTCGACTTAAAATGGTTCGTCCTGGGTTCGCGTCTCAGTTCGGGTGCGGTGTATATGAACTGCTGATTAGTCCTAACAAGGATGAAACAGCTGTGCACTGCTTTCATGGTTTCTTTATGGTGAGTTGAGCGGTGACATCAGACGGTGAAATATTTCATGAAAATTCATTTTGGTTTTTCCAGTGACTACAATGGAATGGAATGGAATGTCCTCAGAGAGGTGGCTATGTTTTGTTGGGATAATCTGTGACCAAAATTGTTGTCACTGTAGTATTATAATGACAGTGTTCCACAGTGGGGAGATATTCACCAATCCCAAAACAGGGCAGCTACCGGTTTTGGTTGGGAGTAAGAGAATACCGGTTTTTCAGGTCAACCAAAATAAATGCAATCCACCATCAGAGAGGGTGTTTGAACAGACGGATTGTGATAACAAAGTTCCAGGTAACGTTTGTTCAACATACCGTTGAATCGTTTGTTTTGAATAACAATCTTAATTTTTAACACAGTTCTATTTTTCAAACAGTGGCAATAAAATAATCGGAAGTCGAGATGACTATCATTTAGAAGAGGCATTGGCTGAGTTAGACTGGCAATTCTTGCGATAAAGAGTTTTCATCTGAGAGTGAGGAAGAACCAAGAATTTAGATCACTCCTACTTAACACATACACAGAGATACCAAGTGTGCCTGCCTTTCGCACATGTGGACTCGTTGGTTAAATACTTGGCTCAGTCACAAAAGTTTCTTCGACCATGTTCTCCGATTTTGCAGTGACCTCAAACAATCAGCTTTGCTTCACTAAAACCGGCAATGACGTCGAGTTTGGTCGGATCTGTCGACCGATTTCCTCGACTTTCACTTGGTCAGTCAAACCAATTAAGTTGAACTATTTTCACAACCAGTGTTTTCTGAATAGAATCGTCGTGGTACAAACGGGGAGCTAGCGAAAGGAGAAACATCCAGTGAGTGTTTCCGGAATTTCAGCTGACCGTAATCATGCAATAGAAATGGTCTTGTTGAACATGTCCGGCAGCAGTTCATCAGTTATGTGCCATGAATTTGCATACTAGCTTTCTAAGAAACAGATAGTTACGCCATCTGTGGTTAGCACACTGAGGGTCAAACTCATGGTCGAGTAACAATAGGCTTTACTGTCCCAGCAGGAGTGAATGGTGGGTTGGCAAAGTAGGATTCAGGGGACAAGCAAAATGTGACAATTTAAAAGACGTGTGCAATGACCAGGGATATTTTTATCGATATTTTTGCCAAACATGATGCACAAGTCATACTGTGACTGGTAAAGACCAATGCGCGATGACGTGGGAAACATTCACTCATAAATGGATCAGGAAGGCTTTTGGGGAGCAGTAAACTATGACCAAGCGTTTCGTCCTCCATCGCTCGCAGACTGTTTTCTTTACTTTGGTACCCCTGTGGACGTTGTGGACGATTAAGACTTCAACTGGGTGAAATAAAATCATGAGGAATCAGTCGACTAAACTCAAATGCTAGGACAGAGGTTAAAACCAAAACATGTGAATTCCGAAGCTTCTCAGGAGCAGTTGGCGATGTCCACTGGATATTGAAGATACGCTGGAACGTGTGCAAGCTGATGAACTGGCTAAAACGCTGGAAGACAATAAGAAACGAAATCTTACTCCATAGTTTACAATTATCGAAAGCGAATGTTGAGGAACCCATGGCACCACAAGTGAGGAACATGAACTGACAGGTGGTTGCATCTTAAGTGAACTACTATTATTGTGCTAGTTTCAGATCACTTCTTGTGATGAAGGCAGTTACTGAGGTTAAAGGACATACCAAACCGTATTCAGAAACTTCATTTAAGGATTAGTGCTTGCACGCGGGAATAGCGCAAGCACATGGCATCTACCACAGAGAAATTTTGGTAGCGTCAACGGAATATTTTCTCGCACAATCCGAACTGAATGTGGTACATGCAGACAAAGCGAAGCTATTTCAATGCATTCATCCGGCGGCCTGTGTCCGTGTAGTTTTTGGTAAATGTGATCACACAGCCAATTCATAGTTTCATCAATCGGGATTCTGGTTACCCATGAGACAAAATAAAGCGAGAAGAACTGATTTCCGTTCATATGTCGATTTTTACAATGTCAACCAACTGGGGAGTATCTCGTATCTGGAGAGGGCTAGTGTCATCGATTCCTATATCCCACTTAACCATCTTGCCACCGTGTGGCGTGTCCATGTTCGACATAGATCTGAAGAGCAGTCCTTCTTTGTGAACTTTAGGCACAAGCCATAGTTCTTAAATTATCTTACCAGTTGGCCTTACGCTTTTGGATTTGGTAACATTTGTTAGACCTTGCTATTTCAGCAGCATTTATGCCTTGGATATCTTTCCCGTTTGGTGATTTCGCAAGTCCGGATGAGTCTCTCAGTGTTGCTCTCATTTTTGCTATACAGTCCTACTTGTCAGGAGTAACAATGCTGAGGACGTTAACAAGTTTTGATATCAACCTTCCCTCACTAGCCTGTAGCTCTTAAACCCCTCAACAGCTGCACCGTTAACAGACCCTTTTCTGTTGTCCTGATATTAACACATACATGAAAACAAACTTAGACATCTCAAACTTTGGTGTAGGTGACGGAGTCAGATCTATCAGTCGATCGAATTGCCACTCACATTCAAACTCCATTAGACTAATTACATCCCAGTATTCTGGTCCAGAGTTAGTTCTTGATCACAGTTGTGCACCTTTTTCCACTGTTGAATCATTCAGTTTATTCAATCACCCTCCAGCTGATATTAGTCGTATTTAAAGTGATTTAATGCTATGCTTATGAATAAGTTAATGCGAGCCTATTCGTCTTTTGGTGCTACTCTCTATACTCTTTAAAGTAATAGCAAGTATAATTAATTTATTTGCGAGTTTCCCCATTATATCTGGTTGCAGACTGCATTATCGCCATTTGAATTTGAGCGAACCCGATTGCCAAGATAAAATGGTTTGCATTTGATAAATGGAAGCCTAATTGAATTTGAATATCTAACTTGACAATAGGACAATAAAGTCTGGCACACTGATGTGAAAGAGGCAGAAGATCGATCATGTCCAAAATTGGGGCAGAGTTACTCATAATTCTGGTAGGAATTACAATATAGATTCATTTTCCTAATCCTGCATCAGTGTCCTAATAAGGATGGATAATTTTTAAATGTTATATCTTTTGGCGGAGTTGAAGTATGTAATGCCGGCACAATAAAGCAAGGCGTGTAATGAATGTGAACGGCAGCTGAAAATGGTGCGAGCCGTAGATGCTTTGCAAGTGGTGGCCTATAAAAACGATTCTGGAAAGAGAATTTCTAGCTGGAGGTTTTCTAAAAGAATTCTCCTGCCCAAGAATGAAATGGGGAGGAGCCTTTTCAGTTGATCAAAGTTGGCAACATCAAGAACGGGAAAAATTGTCGTTTTGATGACCAGACCGTTCGTGAATTCTAAGAAAGTTTGCATTTTATGGAAATGGTCGCCTTTCTAAAAGAAGATTTTGGTTAAGCCTAATCAGACTTTAGTAAACGTCATCTCTGGTGGCGACCCACAGTAGCCCCGCTCATTAACACACGTGACCCAGTAAAACCTTGCGTGATTCTATGCCGCTTCAATCTTCGGGCTGGCGGTTGTCGGTTCCTCTCTCTCCTTTCGTGTCGTGCGCTTTAGCGGCTAAATAGCAAGCTTTTCCATTACAACCATGCCTCAAATGTCGTAAAAATCCTGGAAAGTCTAACACTTCGTGAGTTACGACGTCAACATGAATTTCATATACAGTTTGCTGCACACCACATCAAATTGACCAAAAGAAATACTGGAAGACAGTGCTGAGTCCACCGAAGACCGATATTTGTCGATGCCGGGCTGCCATCAACTCATGCTCTGTATTGTTGTGAGTAAGTATCAGTTTCGTCCTCTTAGCCAACTGCTAAAGCTTCTTGGTTTTCCTTATTCAACCAGGCCTGGTTGGGTTTGCAAGTGATGTTGCAATCCTGAATTGGGTCATGGGATTCATCGTCGAGTTTGTCCTCACCAGGCAAGTAAAGTTAGCATTTTTGCGCGGTCATTATAGTGTGAGGGAGTAAAAACTTCCGCCTTGAACCCGTTTCATACCATTCCTCCAATCTTGGCATATTCTGTACCTGATCCTTTGGAACAAGGAGTTGGATGTCCTTAAACTGATTCACCGTTAGGGTCCTATTTTTAAGTGCGTTACAAGTGTGACAAAAGCAACTTTTCGATCGTCAGAAATATTCCGAGGGAATTTGTTACTGATAATATTAACTCTTTACCACATGGAATAAGAGTGTAGGAAAGTAACCTGAACCGCTGGCTCCTTGACCTTAAAAGAATTTACTGCATGGCAATATTTATTCATCCACGAACTCGATTTAACGTCAAATTTGACTAGCATGATTCATGCCACTGTTCAAGAAATTAGTGTGGCTAATAAAGCCGGGAGCTCATTGTCTCTGTGGATTTTCGTTAATTTGCCTGTTGACAACCGTACGAGTAGTCCAATACGGAGAACATCTCAAATGGATATGAAGATTTTCCTATAGAGTCTTCGGGATTTCGGGACAAAAATTCGGATGGTATCTAGAATGGGATAACTGCTGACTATCCATCATATACGCTGTGGAATTGACATCCAAGGTTAAAGCTGACAGGCTTAGTGATTCGTCACCTTCCATTGAGTAGCAGCAATAAATTTGTGCGTGCTACTGTTGCATGCAAGACCGGCAAATACTTACCTGAAGCCTGTCTCGTGATCTTCGACGAAACATGTAATCATTCATTTTAGACAACTTAGTCATTATCGGCTTTAGTTTCAGTCACAAAATTATTGACATAATTGACCCATAGTGCATCAGATGCCCCGGGTAGGCTACGAATGTAAAAATGAAAACAGATAGACAAAATGGTGCAATTCAGACAGCATAAGGTCGGTGGTTGAGATATTAGCCATGATGGAAAGGAATTGAGTTGCTTGCCCAACTAGTTCGGCATCACTAACAAAATGAACGAAAATTAGCTTTCATTTGTGAAACACTGACAACAAAAAAGCCTTACCGACACAATTAAATGCAGCTGTTTAGTCAAGAATGCACACCCGAGAATGTTTCCTACTGCGGTAAACAGAGGATAAAAAAGAACATTCCAATTGGGCTGGTACCTCTGACGTCGGTCACTGATTACGGTGTGCAAAATGGTAGTGAATGCATGGCTTAAATACGTGTAAAAGGTCAGGCGGTTGCCTGAACGCATCAGTGAACGCCACCATGCATGGTTGGGCAGTGAAACAATAAAATCACTTAATAGTGCAGTTGTTTCACACCTAGCACAGACTAACCACACCGTGAATGTGACGCAAGCTTTCCGGACCCCGTATAAGGTCAGAAGTCAACGGTCTAGGTTGGCAAAGCCTCGCCTCTTGAGCACTGCGGAAGCTGTCGCAATCCGTCTTCACAACCTTCCACTGTGCTCTCAAAAACAATTTGTGGTTGCGCTTTAACTCCCCTGGTCCAAACTCCGTCCCAATACAAAGCCTAGACAACAAAACAATTAACACAATGCGCTCTTGGGAATTCAGGTTATGCATGTAATACCACAAATTCCTTCCCCGACCATACTTTTACCTGACTAATCCAATCCCTCCTAAGGATAATTTTTCCAAGTGTATTGTAATGTAGTGACATGAGTATGATTCTCTGAAAATGGAATTAGAGGTTGTGAGCTGAATTTTATGGATTTCCTCATTGAGAACAGAAGTAATTCTCGCTGGACTCTACCAGTAGTCTGCTTTGTTATGCAATGCATTTGTTGAAATTAGTCTGTATGTAGCTGATCTGAACAAGTACCACACCCCTTTAGAATGATAGACTGAAGTCTCTGTGGCCCCTACCGAAACTGGTCGGCTAAATTTCGGTGAGTGAGAACACAGATCGCGGAGCTGCACTGGTCAAAATGCACTCGTGTCAGTTAGTTGACAGTCTAAACCCGGATCCATAAAATCACTGGTTCGGATGGACCATTAGCAGTCGAAAGAAAAGCTGATTAGACATGCAGCTTTCGATGAGAGTGGACTGCTGTTGATATGCACCAATGTTCTGTTTTTAAACTCCTAATGCACGTTTAATTCCCTGTCACTGCGAGACTACACCTTGACGTGGTGTGACGGCTTGCATGCCTCCATTATCCAACGAGCTATACAGGATGGCTTATCTCATGCCGGCGATCCAATCATGCATGGAAAGTCAGTGGGTAGAGGCCTGAGGAAGTAGTCTCCTGGTTCTCCAAGTCGGGGGTTAGTCTTAATTAGTAGCTCAGTCGGAAAAACGAGTGGAAGAATAATTGATTCAAGTAGATGGGCGCCCACTCAGTTGTGCTCCGCTGCCTTGTGGTCAGGTTCTTGTCAGAACCAAACGTTTTGGTCGAGAACCCTAATCATTCTTCTGCTTAGTGGCTGGACGCCTTAGCAGCGACTGTCCATCAATCCCCATGAGTTACACGCCTACAAATAATTCCATACTGCATCGGTCGTAGCGCAGGATAATCAGAACCGCGCTGCCCATTGCATCGAGCGGGAGTGGGGTAGGTAGTGGCAAGTATGCTGCTGCTCAGAGTTCCCTCTCTTTTATTCAACCTGTCTCTTCCGTCTCCAACCCAATCTGTTTGCCCATTCTGCCTACCCATAGTATCTCCATTGATAACACGCACGATACTCCCAACGGTTTATTGTCAATTATTGTGGTAGGTGGTTTTCAATCTGTTAGCTCACATTATCTCAAGCCTCGTCAGCCTCTGATTCTCGGTTCCTTCAATGTGCGCACTTTAATGCAGGCTGGCCAACAGGCGTGTTTGGCTCTGACAGTGGACTCACTTTCGATTGATGTCTGCTGTGTGAGTGAAGCACGAATTCATTATTTGCGCAGAGTATTTTAATTCAACTAACTGCCTCAAATGTCTCGTCAAGATATTTTCTTCGCACTTCAGGAGACGAAGCAGCTCAAGCTGTGAGTCAACGTGGTGTAGGAATAGTCTTGAGTGAGAAGGCTGAAGCAGCCCTTTTAGATTGGATCCCAGTCAACAGTCGCTTGTGTGCCATGAGACTGCAGGGATCAGCCGGCGTCCGAAAGAATAGTAGTGTTAAGCGTAGTTTACTTGTTATCTCGACATACGCTCCAACAGACTGCAGCACTGATATGGAGAAAAACGAGTTTTACGATAA